>JAUZND010011399.1:8059-28848 GCA_034780555.1 Coelogynopora nodosa | reverse complement strand
GTTTCAAATGCTACAATCTGTTTTATTTTTAGTTTCATAATTTTATGTTTTCCAGTGATTTTGATATACCTATTTCATTTTATTATACACAAACTATTACTACGTCATATTATTATTGATTAAGTACAAGTAAAATGCACCCAATTTTGTATTTTATATTGACTGACTTAATTAAAAAAATTAATTTGTGAAAAATGTAATTGTATTTCTATAGACGAAACAATTGTTTTGCACCTTTCATACATCAGTAAAATAATATTATTAAACAGTATTAATTATTACTTTTTACTTGATAATAAAAACTTTTGGAATGGTTTGTATCCATTTAATAAAAAATTTGAGTTTAACCATATATTTAACTTTATAATTAACTGTGGTGTTAAATGGTTTAATTTTGTTAATCATTTACATTTTTCCGTTTAATATTGCTTTCTATAATACTGTCATCAAAACATATAATTATATATTTCAAATAAATTAACGTGATCATTATTTCATTGTGAAATAATGTTTTTCGGTATAGGCCTATTACAAATACTATCATGTTTCTAATATTTTGTAAAATTTTTAGTTTTATGAGTCTTGCTTGTCGAAAACGATTAGAACGTTTGTTTGTCACCTTTGGTGCATCTTTGCGTTAATAATTTCTCTTCGATTTATATATTTTGAAAGCTCAAAATATTTCATCTAAACATTTGCTTTATTTCAGCTAAAACCAAGGAGGGTGTTCGCGAAGTTTTTGAAGTAGCTACAAAGTGTGCTCTGCGAAGAGCAAAACCCTCCAGAAGGAAGTTTTGCAAAATTTTATAGATAAAATGAATCTTTAATTTAACTGGATTTTGTCTACTTAAATCAACATTGTGAATAATTGTCTCCTTCCGAATTTCGGATTTGTTTCTATAACCAGTTGTCTCAAATGTGTGTATTTCCTACAGAAATATATTTTATAATTTGTATTCTATAATATTAACCTCTTTGTAAACATTGTTCTTATGCCTTAGCATTGATTGTACACTTTATAATACTATTTGTCCCTTAATTTATAACTAAGCTTTTTATTACCTTCAGGGTACACCATTCTGACTCCATAATGCATTGTTTTGTGAATTTTAATATTATTAATAATATATAACGTGTATTTATTCTACATTTTTAATTTACGTAATCTCAAATCGTGTCGTACTATTATAATCCTTATTTATAATCGTTTTAGTTTATGTATATATTGCAAAACTTATTGTGCACTGCCAGGATACAGAGTTACTAACTGTTTACAGTCTGACGATATGCGACGCTTACCTAATATGGTGAGCAAATGTTGCACTCAATATATTACGTTGTACGTATCTGCAATACATTCCTTTCTATCTATTACACATTGTGTCTTATATATGGCTTAATTGGGTGTGCTAGTAGAATCATCTACACAGTGATCTGTGAAATTTGGTGCTTGTTGACAGTATAGAATAAAACAGTTTCAGTAACTTACTATAAGTATATGTATACTAGCGATAGATGGGTGAAACCTTTGGAACGTCAACCGGCCGGTTAATAATGTTGATAGTATTCTAGAAAACAAGTACGTCACACGATGAACTATACCGCTTACGTACAAAAATATAATATTTAATAAAAAATATTATATTTATTGCCAGTGTTTCTGTATTTGAGTAAAGTGAAGTCAAACGACATTTGGTTACTATTGTACTTATTTTATTAAACATTAATCTTAATACTGTTGAATGATTTTTAAATTTAACCAAATACTTGATTTATTTCAATATATCTGTTTTATTCGTGGTGTTAAACAAATATATAGCTTTCGCCCTATATTATTTTATGCGCAATAGCCTTAAAAACCACAGTAATAAAAAGGAAGGATATGTATTAATATATTTATTACATTCCCGAAATGGTCTTTATCTTTCACTCTCCTATTTTTTAATAATTTTATGATCATTCCCAAATTCGTTATTTTAACAAATTCAGTTTAAATTAAAAATACTAATATATAATACACCATCTTATATTTGTAATCTCTATTATATACTTAGTTTCGGAAATGAAACAAATCAACATCAAATTGAAATATGAAGAGGAATTTTAATATATAGTTCATTAAATATATTCCTACTTTGTATTTTTATGCCGTACATTTTGTAAAAATATTTCGCGGAAATAAGATAGTGTTGTGAGTTTTTTGTTTATTGATATTTTATTATGTGAATAAATCATTAAATTTACAAGTTTTTATATTTATTTATTATATATATTTTTTATATTATTATTTATTATATTTCCGTTTATATATTTTTATGGTTGATAATTAGTTACGTCTAGTACATAAATATAATTCAATGACATATTGCTTGAAGAAAAAGGATATCAGTAGACTAATCTGAACAGAATAACAAATTAAATAAACATCTTCATTATAGAGTATTTATCTGCGGTTTTTTAATGTTTCAAATATTTCAATTATTGTACATTCTATTAACTAATAGTAAAACAAAGCATTTTAGTATGAACCGATTAATTAATAAAACTGAATTAAATTAGACGCTATTCATTTTGATAACATGAAGTCAAACTTGTGTAATTTGCGTTTAAATTTATATGTTTGTATATGAGAAAATATGTTATGTAGTATAAATCTATTTAGCCATTTTTTCCACAAAAGGCCCTAATCATCCATGAATATTGACAGTTGCTTAAAATATAAATCAGAAACTATGTAATCCGATGGCTCATAATTGAACTGAAGTAGAAAGAACGAATGATCATAATAATTGTCAAAAAGTAGATGGTTATAGCATTCTAAAGTCGTGGGGTTTTTATTAAATATTATAATTCAAATTAATCATTTATACTATGTTGTATGTATAAAAAATACATAAATTTAATAATTAATATTGTAAATAAGTTTTGTTTTTTATTTATATGCAAGGGCGCTGCCATGTTTTACCAGAGAGGGGTCGTTTTTGTGTCGGAGACCCCTTCAAAATATAAAAGCAAAAGGAGAAAAGTTAATATATATTAATATAAACTTAATCCATATAATTATATTGAATTTTAGACATTGTTTTTTCATAGGTTTTATTCAGCAATTATTATACATTATATGCACCTATTGTACGGAATGTCTAGCCAGTAAGTGCATGCGAAAGCCAAACAACATTATTATTAACAAAGACAGAGATGATAGAATAATTGAAATATTTAAGTTACTTTACACTATTGTATTTTCCATAATTAATGACACAACTTCCCATAATAGCTGAACGTAAACAGTTACAGATACAGCTAGTAAGGTTTTACTCCTTAACCTAACTTAATAGAATGCCCTTTTTAAGTCAAGAAGGGTCCCTATGCAGTTGAAAGACTAAAGAGAGCTTCTTTGCATCTGAAAAAGAGGGGCTCCTGTGCAATCAGGATGGGCCCCTTTGCAGCGCAAGAAGGGGTCTCTGTGCCCCTTCAATAGGGGAAACTCCTATATTGAGGGTGGGGCGCTCAATAGGAGACCCCTTTAGGCGTTCGCACCCAACGACTCCTCTGGTGACGCGCATGAGATGTAAATATTACATAGGTACTGTAAATTAGGGCCTTAATAAATAGTGTTTTAAAATATTTAATAATGATTCTATTATTTTTATGACTAATATTTGTTTAATTATAGCTTTGTAATAATCTATCTCAAATTGGTTATTTCTTCAACGGTTTTAATTTCACAGAGATTTAAATACATTCTAATTATAACTTTTTTTGCATTATTTGACTATACTCTTTAAACCAATTAGTCAGTAAATATATATAATAATAGTTGTGTAAACGTATATTTATAAAAACATTGGAGAGCGAGTTTTTAAATGATAACTGATATCCGTTTACCATGATATATATTGAAAATAAATAAATAAACGGACAAAATAAGAAAACAACAAAAGGAGAAAATTGGCAAAAATATTTTTAAAATTAACCCACATTAAATTCAGACTTCATTTTTATAAGAATACATTTTATGGGAAAATGCATTGGGCGTCAATAGATTTATGTCGGTGGATTTATCTATGTTTTCATAAATCGAATCATCCATGAATCATTTAAGTGTTACTTAAAATAGATTTCCATTGTATAGTTAGGGTATAGGCAGTAGAGGTAACAAGGTGATAATGAACCTCGATAACATATAACTGATACAGCAACTGAGATAAAGAGAAAGTGTTATGTAGGAACATCAAATTTTAATATCCGCCACTAAACCCATATATCCAAATTTTAAAAGCGACGTTAGTAAGGTATCTAAAAAGAGGTTTTTTTTAAAGTTCGTTTTTTAGCTTCATAGGGCATAATCCCCAAAATTCGTACTTTTTGAACATTTACGAAACGGATTTCAGAAAACTGATTATGTTGTAACATCTAAAATATAATAACATACTTCATCTGACAATAATTCAAAAGATTTTATCATAATTTATAAAAATTAAATACACTCTAATAAACTAGTATATTTATAGTAGGCTACGTTAACAGAAAATACTATAAATATTTATTATAATTTTTTATAGGGCCTATTCATTTTTAATATAATTATTAACATTTAATTATCTATAACTTTTTAAAATGCACCTTTATTTATCAGTTAATATATAAAAAATAAGTTATGTTTATAAATCTTTCGATGCCATATTTTCCTAAATATTTATTGGTTAGTTGCCACTTTTTATCTATTTAATTACGAACATCCTAAATAGGACAGTGATGCTGCATATATACTCGACAGTTAGTTCCTCTTTATTATATTTTTTAGATACTCTATAATAGTTCAGTAAATAAATTTCCATGCAAGTTAAATAAATTTTAAAAATTTTACTCTTGCTACTTAACAGTGCTATTAATTATATTTAAATGTTCCACTTCAAAAGTTTTAATTTATTGAATATTATGTGAGTACTCATATAATTCATCTTTAAACTTTTGCCCCCCACTTAGTAATATGAAAAATATTCTATTCAACAATTAAATAGTAGAGTGGAAGTATAAAGTTCTTTCTAAAATAATAACTATTAGCAGAAAAATAGTACCTACTTGTTAGATATGGACAACATAATTTAACACAATTAAAAATGATCTAAATATAGTAAATATGCAAGTTAAATTTTATAGTATATGTCACATTAATCTGTTTTTTTAACATTTATTCGTTGAGACAGTTCCTGTAATTTTTTTATCCTTATCAAAAATCTTACAGTAAAAATCTATTTTAAGTATATTAAGTAATCGATACCGATAATAATTAATTCATACATCATTGTACAGCTGAAATAGAAACCAACATTTTGTAAGTTAATTTAAATTATCAAATATTAAAATATTATTATTTAGATATTTTATATATTGAAGCTAAATGTTATTTTACTTAAATTATTAAATTATAATATAAGTGCAATTAAATTATATAATATTATTATTGATAATTTTCATATTTAATATGTGAAATATTAATTTAGCATTTTATTTTGAACAAATAGTATTCATTCATGCGGAATCAGCCAGAAATTCGTTAACGGGTTGACATAATTTAATTTGTAGAGGCCTGCATCAGATACGTATATACAAAATACACTGAATAACATTTTCTGAAAGCCGAATAAGCTATATTTTCTTTTTGTCAATCGAATAATCTTGTTCCTGTATTTAACGGTTAACCTCTGCTCTGAGTATTGGATACCCATAAGGACTTTCCGCTTTGTATATCTCTGGGGTTATAGTGCAGTGATTGATGTCAAAATTCACGACTTTAATAATATAGTATGTTCTACACATTTCCAAAATATCAACTCTTTAAACATCAAAATAAAAAAACGTGCCCAAATATTATAAGAAAAATAGAACTTTAGTTAAAGTTGTAATTATATTTAGGTACTGATGTTTGTTTTTTCTATAATCTGCAACATAAATCTGCAATTATGTACTGAATTATTAATTATACTGAAATGATATAGGTATAAATGTGACTGTTATAATAGGCCTATGTACACATTTTTTATTAATGAATATTTTTAGCCTTGTGGTCGAACATATATTTTTGCATATGCCATAATATTGAATATCACAAAAATTATTAAACATTTCTGTTTAAAAAACTTTATGTGAAAGGGTAGTGTAAAAGTTTTTGAAAGTGAGTGAAAAATTATTGTGAATAAAAGTTTAGCTATATATTAGATCCTTTGTCAACACTTTATATACTACAGTTTTAGTGAACATATATAATATGAAAAATGGATCCTTTGCATAGGTATGTATTTTGTATTCTTTAAATTTGACGTTATATTAACCGATAATTAGATTGACAAGGTGATGATGTGCAAATGTCTTGTGAATCGTGTTTGATGTACGTTATTAGTATACAATCGAATGCAAACATACACTTGAACTTATATAATTAACTATTTGGTATGCAACGTATTTAAGGAGCGTATGTAATATATAGTATAATAAGGTGTACAGCTGTGGAAAGTAGAATCAATAGTATAGTCACATATTTTGAACAAATAGTATTCATTTCATGGAATCATCTAGAAATTCGTAAACGAATTTAAAAGAATTCGTATATAAACATAATTAAATTAAGTAGAATCAATGGTATAGTCACATATTTCAACTAGAGGTACCAACAGATTAATTGATTGTGTATTCTACCGGTTAAGAGACATTGGTACTAGCCTGACCTGGGGCACACATGGGGCGGACTAAATTGTTCAGATGAAATGAACAGCATTTATTTAGTGCATGGCCACTGTTACCAAACATGGAACTATTTTTCGTCCAGTGAGTCATCATTAAATAATTAAAGTTTTGTGTTTTACCCTCTTTTATATTCGTGCATCAACTTCGAAATATATTTTGCCTATATAAAGAAAAATTAAATGTTTCTGTTGAACAATTATTTATAAATGATTATATAATAATAAAAATAATTTGTTAAGTATTTTTTAATACATATACCCTACTTATAAATAATTATTCGCTAAAAATTACAGAAAATAGATATCGATCTGAAAAGTGTATTTTTATTGAAAATGCCATACACCTTCAGTTGACAGAACAGAGACTCGCATAAATGTTACTTTTTGTCTAATGTGAACCATATTGGAATGCTATACATAATTTATTTCTAAATATAGTAACACAATCAATCTATAAATGGTAACAATGATTTTATAACAGTATACTTTTACTCTTCTATGTTGTCAGTAAAATAATTAAAATACTATAATATTATTCATCATAAGCATCGATTGCGCTACTTATTAAATAGTTCATATTGTTTTAAGAATAAATTATTTATTATTAAATTGTGAAGCATTTTATATATATATGCAATTTCACAATAATTGTAAATAAAACAAATTTATAAATGAAAATGTAGTTAAGTTTGCAAATCAATATTAATCAAATCTCTATAAAGCAGTCGCTATAGTGCGTTTCAACAACTTACGTTTTCATCTAAATTAAGCTGGCTGCTTCTTAAGTTACAGTAATCTTTGTTTCCAAGGCGTTCTGAATTTTTAACTATTTAAATTAGTTTTAAAATAATGTCAACACAAGATTTCACATCAAAATTACATCAAATATATTAAAAATATATATATTTTTTGATAATCAATGATGCACAAATAGTAATGTTTCATGGTGTTGGATTTATTGTATTAATTGCTTATTTAACAAATAGATTTAAAAAATATATTATAATATTATAGTATTGTGATAAAACAAGTTTTTAGTAAAAATATTAATTAAAATTAGGTACCATTTTTTATTCAAGTTAAGGCTTAATTTCATTCAGATTAAGTTTTTTAAATATTAATATAGAAATCGCATAACTCTGAACTTGCTTAACCAGTCAATTTTATTGAGCGCAATAGCAATAACAATATAATATAAGAAATCTAAAACTGTATTATTAAAGATGATGAAATATAGCCTACTCAAACGTAAAAATGCTTTTTTTCTTCGAAAGCTGTGAGTTAAACAGTTAAACTGTTAGTTAATAAGTTTTTTTCATAAAAAAATCTTTCGAATGAAAACATAGTGCACTTAAGAAAATGTAAAAGTATATGTAGCTATGTAAGAAATAGGCAACATAAGACAACCTGCTATATTGTTCATTCACAACATTAATTATGCTTTGTGAATCTTGATTTTTCCGTATTGAAAAATACTTTAAAATTGTTTTATCTTGCAAAATGGTCGGATTCAACAGGTTCTAAAACGATACATCTTACTTGGAAGTATATTGATATCATTTAAAATGTAGATATTTAAGTTTATAAACATATGAACAATATTACTGTATTTTTTCTTATTGTAACTATTTCAAATTATTCATTTAGTCACATAAATTAAAGATTTTTAATGTGAGAATTAATTTTGCGAATTGTCCTGAAAATTGATCAGCTTATTGATTTGTTTTATTCATAAATTTTCTAGAATTTCAAAAGATTTCATTTTGCAACAATTTTAAAATATATGTAATTACGAGTAGATGTGTAAAATAACATTACTTTGCAATATATACTATTCTTACTTATAATGCATTATTATTGATTTCCACTAAAATTGTGCTTTGCGGTCAAAACTTACATACCTTCAGGCTAGGAGATAGTCTTTGATACATGTAAAAACTAAATCATCATGGAATTTAGAATCCTGCGCATAACCGAGTTAACAAGCGCACATATTTTACGAATTTTGTAACCTTGCATTGCAACATTAAGGATTGAGAACATCCAGACATTCAGGAGAAAGTCTTCGGGTGACTGCTCAAAAGAGGCGAATATATATTATATTACCACATTTAGTTTTGCGACATTTACAATAAATAATAAAAATTCACAAATATATGCAGCCTTTTCATTCAGGGACATAATTTAATTCAGAATTTTCATACATTTAACCAGGAGTTATATGTAACCATACTTTTAACTTCAATACCTACAGTATACTATACTAAACATATGTGTAGACTATGCATACTACTCATATATTAGTACTACCTCTAAGAATTTAGTACTAACATCATTTGGTATTAATAACTTTGTTTTAAAATATTCCATTTTTTTGTATAATGTAAGATTTTGTTCAAATTTTGAAATAATTTTAACTAAGGTTAGTTAGTATAAGAATAAAAGAAATTTTAATATTTCAATATATCAATATTTTTTGTCAAATATTTCGTTCATTAAGGTAAAAGTATTATTATATAGATATAGAAACTGAAATACATTGTCTGTGCATTAATCGTCTACAAAAATATATTTTTATTATTCTGTCGTCATTATAGATATTTAATCGGTACATTTTTAATGTATTCTATGAAAACCAATATTGATAAATATAATTATATTTATTAAGGGAGATATATCCTATTTTTGATGAGTTAATTCGATGTTTAACTGTTTTAAATTAATATTATTTTTACAAATTGCTATTTTAGAGAGAAAAAAATCGCTTGATTATGTCATGATGGGAAAAGACTATAACAATAGTCAATTTGGTGAGAACAACAATTATTGGTAATGACATGTTCAAGAATACTATGATGTGTTGTTTGATGTCAGTTCATTTATGCAGGGTTGATAACATAACACAGGAGTTCCAAAAATTGTTTTAGTTTTGTTAACGGAAAAGAATTGAATATTAGAAGTGTTACTTTTAAGATTTTTATTTGAAATTATTTTTTTCTAAGAATTTTAAATCCTTTTATTTGATTTACTTTAAAGAAACGTAATTTACTATATATTAAAAAATGTGTTTATGTTTAAAATAACAATATTGGTTAAAAATAGAAGTAACTACGGAAAAGAATTGAGACAAAATCGTAATTCATTATTTTAAAACTTACACCAGTTACTTTGTAAGGTCTTTAATAAACCATTAAAAAATTTACTCATACATTTTTTATTTAAATTTCACAAACATTGTACATAATAGTAATATATGTCAATTTATTTGTAAAACAAATAAAATTTACTCAGTAGGCTAAATAATGATTGATATTTAAAAATAGTAACAGAAACAAAATAATAAATAGAAACATAAATACGTCATAGATCTTACATTTATTCTAAAAATAAGTATACATAAATATATTTAAAGCAACATAAATAAAAAGAATCAAGCAACTACTATGTAATATTCATTTAGCCACATATTTACAATTTATTCGTAGTAGGTAGAGTAGACATATAATCTATTGTTTTATGAGGGATCAAACTGTTTGTGAATATAGTATTAATTATTATTGTTTAACAAGATGTTAATAAAAAATCAAAGATATTCATTGAGATAATTTAATTTACCCTACGACAACAAAAGTTTCACAGTGTCGGATCACTAACATTTCTTTTCGCAACACAAAATACGCCTCGCAGAACACATTTATATTTTTCATGACAGCTGTACACGAATTAATCTGCTCATTATGTGTCAGTTTGACACATTTAATTTTTAGAACATTATTTCGAAATAATATTTATTTTTCAATAATATTTAACAAGTTGGATTAAAACTCAGCTCTAAAATTTGTTTTTGATCAAGATAATTATATTAGCCATTTCCGATAAAAAAATACAATACTCCATATATAAAACTAAATTGAAAATAGGCATTATATAATATATAATCCGAATTCGAACCGTGACTCCTCAAATAGTTAAATTATCGAATTTTTTTAGATTTAAGGTGAATAATATTTTTAAGACATTCATACAAAATGTTTAAAATATTCAAAAGATTATATTTAGATTTTTTTTAAATACTTGACTTCAAGTTCATTAATATTCATTTTATATGAAAGGGGGTTCGAGGTTCGAACCAGACTTTAAATGTATGGGAAGAAATTTACCCTTTTCAAAAATAGGATAATCACTTTCTTGAAAGAATTGTAAAATGAACAACCTACTGTTAATTTGAATAAGAATTTCAAGATAGATCCAATTTTGAAAAATTCCTTAATGAGCCAATTATAAACATAGCTGAATTAAAAATACACAAATATACAATAAAATTCGAAAAATATTATTTTAAATTATGTTTTTGATAAATCGATCACTCTCAAAAATTAATGCAAATAATCGTTATTTACATTATAATAAACAACGTATTTTGCATATATATATATTATATTATTCGTTACTATAATAATTTCCTATTTATAATATATGCCGTATAGTCACTGTTGAGAACTAATTAAAATAATATACTTTTATTAGAATTTTTATCATTATCACACCAAATTTAAGCATTTACAAAAATTGACTAATTTTTAAAATATTTTGTCCAAACAATAATTTATTCTTTGGGAGATAGTTTTATATCGCTTCAAATATTTTTCATTACAAAATATTTCGCAATCATTTTTCCCACAGGCTAACTGTTTTAGTTTGATTTATTGATTGGTTTTTGATATGCTGGAAATATGTCCATTTAAAAATGCAGTGTTTTTCGTTTTTTGTGGTGACATTTTTGTGATTTAACTATTTAATAGGAATTTAGTAGATTTACCTATTTTATAATGTCCATAAAATTTTAATTCAATAATCGATTGACTTGAAATTCGTTCTTGAAAATTTGTTTTGCTTATAATTGATAACGTATATAAAATTTAAACAAATTCCGATAGTCCTAATTATTTTGGACTGCATCAAGTTTTGTATCACATTTTTATTCCTACAGAATGTGGATCAGATGTTTCTAATCAACAGCTGTTTCTAATCAAAAAAAAATTCGTCGATTATAATTTGTTAATTTATATATACATGTTGATTAGATAAACAGCTGATCCGTATTTTATTTAAAACAACCTGATCCCATTGTGTATGGATTCTTCCCAAATTTACATAAAATAATTTTGTCCCAAATGTTTAGATTTAATATTAATTTTCATAACAGTGATCGTGTGTTCCAAAATGACAATTAAAAAAAGTTTAAATAAAGTAATAAAAAGGAGATAAAATAATAAATATTAGCACGCTATATGCAAATTTAAGAGGTACAATATATATATATATAGTTATATATATACTATAAATAATGAATCAGTATATTTTACTTATCTTTAACATGACATATATTATCAAAAATATATTCTTTGTGTTGTATATTACTGTAAGAAATTCCAGTATGTATATTTTATATAGCCCTTCTTTATTATTAATAATTGTTTTCTTAATATATTTAGCTAATGTATAACATTGAATTAAATATCTAATACTTGTATTCATAATGAATTTCAACATAAAATATTATCCCAAAACTTACAAAATATTAAAGAAACAAATTATTAATGATCCATTATATATATAAATATATTGTTAAACATACAAAGGTCATCAAATTAAAAATGTATTGGATTATTTTGTTTTGAAGCGTATGTATATATTTGATGCGTATAATATATTTATAAACCATTTTAATGTAGGTAAATATACCATATATGCCTTATATATTTATTTACTTATATATTGTATATATTTATTATGCGCATTTTGATATAATCAATATAATGTTTTAACATATTAAATATTTTGACTAACTATCACTTTGAGCCACTAATAAATACATATGTAAACAATAATATTAAATAATAAATGAATTATATAAATATACTCTACAGTTTATTACTTATATATTTATAATATAATATATCACACAAATAATATATATATATAATAAATTCAATTGTTTATTAAATTACCACTGATCAAATAAATTATTTAGAATTAATTTAAATTATTTTTTATAGACTAGTATTAAAATTGAAATAGGTGTGAAACCTATAAAAGAATCAAAATTATATTATTTGTTTAATTGAATCATCTATAAAAAGAACAATAAAAAATATATAAATAGACGCTAGCAATTATTTAAATGTACAGTACGATTAACTGAAATAAACTGATTGACTTTATAACTTTACTGTTTATAAAATGAATTCGGCAATTCGAAAAAAATTAGTTGTTGTTGGAGATGGTTCCTGTGGAAAAACATGTCTTTTAATAGTCTTCAGAGATAATAAATTTCCTGCAATTTGTGTACCAACAGTATTTGAAACCTACATTGCTGATATTGAACTTAAAAAGAAGCTTGTAAGTCAAAAATTATTTTAAAATGTAATTCACTTTCAATAGTAATTTAACCCTGTCTGCATGCACTATTTTTAGTTAATTAATAACAAATATATAAAATTAATATGAAAACTGAAAAGAAAATTGTTTAAGTTTAGAGAAATTTATCAAGTCTCAGCAAAATCTATAATTTACAGTGTGGAAATCTCACTGTAAATAGCACCATAAAACATGATGTATAGTGCTGCTGCACTATATCCACTAATAATTCTATTATGTGTAGTACAATTTAATATATATTTTAAAATATATTCAATATTTAATATACATTAAATATATAAATATGTTATAAATGTATAAAATACTTAGAATTTGTTAATTTAAACTACAACAAAAAGTATTTTGTTATATTTAAATATAATTATTATAATTTAATATAAGTATTTTATTATATTTTAAGTCAAACAAATCTTATAAATATCTCAATTATAAATATAACTTTTTACCATGCATAATTTAGTAACTGAAACTAAATTAATATACTGCCATATTTTCTATATAAATATATATTTTTTTTAAATTTATATAAAATAATTTTAAAAAAGCAATTAAACATTTAAAAAGCTAAATGCAAAAAATTAATTATGCGCTATTTAATAATTGTCATGGTAGTGTTTTTAACATAACTTGTTATTGATTATAGTGCAGTTGAAATTCCCATTAAATTTGGATACATAGCTGAAATGCAAGTTGTTATACTTCTAAAGTTTAAAAGTAAACATACAATTTTACTATCAAATATTATAGTAATATGTATATTATTATTATATTAGTTATTTGCATTCATTAATTTTTTAACCCCTCTATTTCAGGTTGAATTATCTCTTTGGGATACTGCAGGACAAGAAGATTTTGATAGACTGAGACCCCTTTCTTATTCCAATACTCATGTGATTCTTATGTGCTTTAGTATTGATTCTCCAGATAGTCTTGTCAATATTGGTGACAAATGGACACCTGAGGTAAGTAAATATATGAAGTATAGCCTAATATTTTGATTATTTCTATGATCAGCTGTGAACGTTGATTATTTTGTTTATAAAATATTTAGTGGTTTTAATATTTCTTCAAACTTGATTTACATATTATTTTGTATAAAATTCAAATAATATTTGATTATATTCCAAACCATCTATGATAATGGTGAATAGGGATAAGGTTTCAAGCTTTTTCTTACATATTTTCACTATGTCACAAATAATTTATGACATATGACTGCCACTAATGCTGAAAGGCCTATTTATTCCAACTTTATTTAAATATCAATGATTATGTCAGACCCTTAATCAGATTATATTTTAATTTATAAATTAAAATTTTACTATATATGTTTTCTTTTACATACATTTATAATTATATATTTTTCTTTGGGTTCCCATAATATTTATTATTATTTCAATGACAAAAGTATTACTAATTCTTTAATGTATATCTTGGTAAATATTTTATTAAAATTAAATATTTACTTTTAGAATGATGAAATACCTTATTTAAATTTAAATATATTATATTTGTGTTTGTGTAAGAGATATTAAATTTTTAATCTAATATAGGTTGTATAATTCCAATACAATATATTTTAATGTGAACATATATTTTCAGGTTCGTCATTTCTGTCATAAAGTACCGATTATTCTTGTGGGAAATAAAAAGGACTTGCGTAATGATGCTACCACTATACGGGAGCTTGCAAAGGTGGATCAGGTACCAATAAGCTACGAGGAAGGTAGTGCAATGGCTGATCGAATTGGGGCTTCTCATTATATTGAATGCTCAGGTGAGATTGACATTGAATATTTTTTTTGATATAGCCCTTTATCGATTTGAATATAGAGTATTCTTCAATTTTAAAGGGCTTTTCATCTGTTTATTAAATTAATTATTTTTAATGTTTAAATGTTTCTTAGATATAATTGACTTAATAGAATTAATATGTTGTATTCACTTACTATAAATAATAAATTACTGAAACAATAAAATTGTATTCTTTAGGAAATACTATTTAAATTATTTTTATATTTAATAATAATTATATTTATTTAACATTATTTTTTAAAAGTTTTATAACATTTAGTTTATCTTGTATGAAAAATAAAACCATTTAAAAATAATTTAAGAAATGAATATTAGAATTTCTGTTTATCTTATATAACATTTTTTTATATATTAAGATTTAAAGGTTTTTACCATTTGTTCCTTTATTTCAGCTCTAACAAAGGAAGGTGTTCACAAAGTTTTTGAACTAGCCACTAAATTGAGTTTACAAAGACGAAAGGAGTCTTGTAATATATTATAATTGTATTCATGTTTTATTTTTTAAACATACAGACAACCACTTTACGTTTTAAAAGTAGTGTATATCACAATGTAAATAAATAATATAAGCAATGAAGTGCCAACAATTTTTTCTGATCATACTTGCACATATTGGTATTATGTTTAATTTTATATATTTTATAACTTGTTTAATTGATTATTCAAAGCATTAAAATTGTGTGTAAGCCTATATTGTTATGTACAAAAGACTGTGTATTTATTTTCGATTCATTTATTTGTGGCTAAACACTTTACATGTTTATTGCTGACGTATTTTTCTTTCAATATTATTAACAACTGATTATATGTATTATTTAAAATGTGAAACTTCTCACACTTTTCCTAGGATGTATTAACTGTTTGTTACATACGTATGAATGTAGATGTTTCTATTATACAATACAATATTATACTATAAAGATATATATTTTGAGAGTTTATTCATTTGGGTGTTGTCAGTTGTAAATTTGAACTCACAGTGCATTCGCTTGTATTTTTTGTAGTTTACAGTATGTATTCCGATAGTTATATATTTCACTGCTATTTCTTTTTATAATTAAAACTCATGTCTGTTCCATACTATGCATTTCTATTCAACCAGTGGTATTGAGCTTCTTGACTATGTACAAAGTGCATGATTTATAATCAATAATCGTCAAAATGAACCTTTAAAGTCTGTTAAACATTAATTACTATTTTTATACATAATTTGTGAGTTTATCACATTTATTACGAAAGGTATGCTATAGACAATTTTGTGTATCAAGTACCCTTTCCATTGGTAATAATTTTAACACGCAATTTTGTTCAATATTGTGCTATTAATATATACTTTACAATTATTTGTTTGTGCCTAAAGACTATTGTAGACACTTATTTTGTTAAAACAATACACCCTGTATAATTAGATATCAAATATGTTTTTATATTGTTTTATTATAATATCCATATTATCAATAATAATTATCTGTTTAGTTCTTTGCTTAAATCAATTTGGGCCTCCGGGAAACTATTTTAACATTGTGCTAAAAATTATGCAACTAATAAAGTACGTTATATAGTGATAAAGTCGACTTTTTAATCACGAAATCGTAATAATAATTTAAAAACCTTGAGTGAATCTCATTGCATAATTAGAATCGTTTCAAAATTAGAATCGATTTTATAAATGTTGCACTTTTATTTCAATAATGACAAAATTATGTATGGTGATGTTTTCCCTCATTTTCTCCTTTTAACTATCGCCGATCGCGTTAAATTTTTAACATCATTTCAATACTTAAGTTCTAAATTTCAACCCCATCAATTGTACTACCATTCGTTCCTCAATAAGGCGATATTATAGAAATTAGAATATTGCCAGTGTCTTGATTCGTGAAATTTCCTCTTATATTTCAAGCTTATACAAACGAATTGGTCACTTTTTCCATGTTTTATATATCAAAAAATTGTCGTGGGTATCTATTATATTAGCCTATACTTTTAATATAAATATATAGTATAAAAGTAATCAAGACAAAAAATTAATCATATTTGCTGAGTGCGCTGCTAAATTTTCAAAATCGTTACAATGCCATAATTTTGTGAAAGTGAAACATGACGTTATACTGATTTAAAATATTTTTCTGTATTTTCATGTTTGAAAAAACACCAGCAAGCAAAGAATATTAATTAAAAGTATTTTCGAAAATATCTAAAGTTGTATATTGACTCGTTTCGCATTTAGTCATCATCTTCCAATAGGACTATTTCTTTAAAAACAAATTTGTTGAGTCGAAAAAAAAAATTAATTCATGATTTATCAATTGCGGTATACAATGTATCTCATTTTCTTGTTTTATTATTTAACGACCATTGGTTCTGAATTTATTTACATAGCGTCGCAGATCACAAGTGTAGTTCCACATACTTCACCTGGTCACAGTTCGCCTTCCTTTAATTATTATTTTCAATTTTTTTATTCCGCAGTTTGCCATACATAATGTTGTAAATTTATATGATTAACTTAATGAAGACTGGATATTCTCCCTAAATTGCTGATCTACAAGAGTAGACTGTTTTTAACTGAATAATTCACTCAACACGTCCTTATCTAAAATTCTTTAATTTATGACGGTGAACGAATTGTATGCAAATACCGCGGAATCCTTACCATGCTCCACCGCATTGACGCCTTAAATACTAAAAAACCATTGACTTTATTTCTCATTCTTTAATTAATACCAAAAGAACCATCGACTTTATATCTTCAATGAAAATCGGATTGTCATATTCTGCGTAAAAGGAAAAACGATGTCATTAACGCTAAGGTTCGTAGTCGCATGCGGGGATCGATTTCTTTATATCAGAAAGGAAATTCGGAAATTGGGACCGAATTTCAAACCTTCCCTTAAAGTCACCGACGCGTATTCTAGTTTACGGTTCTCTTATTATTGCTTATAGTAGACACCATTTTTTAACTATATAATAATATATATTATGATGCAAACCGAAAATGTATTTGAATTAAATAATACAAATTGTTGTTAAACTATAGAATGACGCGCGTCTATAACACATTGTAAAGTGCGATACAAACCTGCACGGCAGTGTTTTCAGGGGGGATTCCAATTTGAATCCCCCTCAACCTCTTTTTCCGCCTTCTCCCTTTTCTTTCCCCCTAACCTTGGGTGTGTATAAGTGGCACAAATTGCCATGGTGATACACTGGATATTTCTTTGTGACATATTTAAATATATAAATCATGACTCTACAAAATGATTGTGGAATTATTTCACGTATTTATTAAACTAAATAATTACATATAGATACTAAAAAGTCCTATAAGTTGTTAATAATACGGTCGGGATTAGATATATCATTTTCTAGTAAAAGTTGCATAAAATTAAAGTTTTTCATGTTTTAACAATTAGCAAAATTTAAACAAATATTTTTATTAGTGCATTAATATTAAAAATAAAGATAATTTTGACAAAACTGTTGTTTATACAATATGTGAGTATTAGTTTTGCTACATAAATGAATTAAATTAAAACAAAAGACATGAAAAGTATTATTACATTATCAAAAAATTCTCCTGAATAGTACTGGAAATATTTTGTATAAAATCAATTTAATATTAACAAAGCGTACACAAAAATATAAGTAAGCAAATGCTATAATATTTTACACTTTCGAGTGAAGTTTGCCTTAATTAACTATGATATAATTACTTAACTGTTATAGGACATATGCTACATAGGGTACGTGTTATTTTTAAAAATACCAAATATAAGTAAGCAAAAAGTAATCAAATATGTATCAAATAAATGCCAATGTTTCACACGAATCGATTTGAGCCAAAATAAATGGACGTGCTTTGATATTAATAGCATAATAACACAATTATAAAATCTTTTACTGCATGAAAAGTTACGTGAAAAACTTGTCTGCTATTTTTCGTACTCCACTGAAAAGACTATAACAGTCTGCCGAAGTCCTGTTCCCATGTTGACCAACCGTGTCTGACAAAGTTCTGTTCCCATTTTAAGCAACCGTGGCTGACAAATTTCTGTTCCCATGTTGAGCAACCATGACTGACGAAGTCCCATTCTCATGATTAGAAAAAAGAGAATTTACAGTAAGATAAATAATAAAGTTAAATTGCAATCATCTCATTCGCTTTCTGTAAAATGTGTATACTATAATAGTAACGTCTCATAACATATATAATACGCAGAGTAAAGAAGTTAAAAATTAACGCTTATAATTAAAACATATAGATCGATAATAAAATCAAATAGAGCTAAATACTGAAGAATTAAATGCGAGGTTATAATTATCGATACACCAAATTTCCGAAAAGAACTTTAACAATTATTGCCATTTAAGAGAGTATATTATAATTAATACTGGTATTGTTCCCTAAAGCAAATATCATGACAGTCCTCATTTTGTATACAGTCATTATTTAATTATTTTTTAGATCTTAATAATTGTTACACTAATCTTTGCAGAGATAATTGACGGGTCGTGCAATTGTGTGAACACACTGGTAGGCTAATCGTGACTGTGGCGGGGGCCTCGGTTCTCATGACGAGGTGCTGGTTGTGGCGATAAGGTGTTCTTTAATTAGAGGACCTCTCTTTCAATATATTAGTATAATCAAAAAGATTCTATTTTAAAATTATTTTTATCATTATTATAAGAGTTAATAATGCACAAAATATTATATTTAATTAATTGTTTTTCTAATGCAATATGCTACCATTAATGTCTAAACATTATTAATTGTATATTAAATCATTCTTGATAATAAGTTAATTGTTACAATAACCCGAATTTTTGTAGAATGTATTTATTAAAAATATTTAATTGATCTTTATACTATAGGTAACTTACCTTATTATTTCAATTTCATTCATACTAGTTGAGTTTTAGTTTAAGTAAATTTATATCACCTTCAATAATAAACATTCTCAAGCATGTAGGCTATTACAATCAAAACACTAAGCCAAATGATGTGGATTATATATCGTGGTAGTTGACTCCAGTCGTTAATGTTAATAAGAATGGTAGAAATATGTTAAATTGTAAAAATGACGTAATTTATGGAGAATGTGTAAATAGATAATAAATAATTTTATACCTATAATTGTCGAAGTAAAATAAATGTAGGCTAAATTTAAAATAAAAGATTTAATAATTCTATGCACAGTTCACATTAAAAATCATATTATAGTTAAACTTTTAGCATCATTGCATTCCGACGCAGATTATGATGTGTTACTATATATAGATTTTACTAATCACCCCATGGCAACCGTACTAGCACAAAATGCACAATAAGTTAAGATCACTTATTTCCGAAGTTTTATGTAATAATATACTTGAGTTAGCCTATAATATATGTTACTATAAATAGTATTTACTCTTTCAGTATTAACTTTTATGCCTCAATTTTATTTTATTCACTAATATTTATCGTGTCAATAATTAACTATAATATATAGCAAGGTACCTTATCACCTTATAAGTGTTATTATATATTATGTTAAACACTACGCAGATGGTGTCATAGTGCATGTTTCACAGAATTGCGTTTCGCATAATAACAAGTATTTGTGTATTACAAGGTAACATAAAATACAAGCAAATGTATCTATTAAAAGTGTTTATAATAATAACGCCTTTTTTGATAATAAAGGAATCAAATATTGCAAAATTATTTATTAACAGTTTTTATCATAAAATATTTTTTAATAATGAAAGCTTTTTTTAATAATAAAAACAGTTTTTAATAATAAA
>JAUZND010011388.1:0-28850 GCA_034780555.1 Coelogynopora nodosa | reverse complement strand
TATGAGTCATGATATATTTTTAGCCATGACTCATAAATCTATTTATAAGTGTGGTCGAATCGACTCCTCCTATACTACTTGTGTGGTTACACAAATGATAGGATGATAAATTAATAATGATTTCTGAGTGGTTATCATAGACTTTAAGTAGACCCACTAGACGTAACACTAACAACCGCGTGATCGAACGTGGTCGCAGGTCACCGTTTTGTCAGTAAACAGGGTGTTCTGGTCGATATATTAGAAGAGCATTATAGCGACCCGACCACGCAGTTATTATAGACTGGGTGAGGGACATGGTTTTTTTCAATGTGTATTATGTTTTGAGAAATCTGCTATTTTTTAACTAACATTGTATGTAAAACATTACAAAATAATATATGCATAATGCCATGATTTCCGGCGTGATATCTTCACAAGTATTAAAAAAATTATAATTAGCACAAATGTCGCTATCATTATTTCAAAATGAAGTGATAAAATATTGTTTATTTAAAACCTGAGTCTCTAGTTTCAAACGAGGTTACTTTTTATTGATTGTAATCCTCTGCTTTATTCTGAAAGGCTATATTCCGGAGGAACATATCTCGACTGCATGTTATTTTTAGTGACATCACATGAAACTACATTACAAGCAAGTGCTCACAATTATGGATTACACAGACTATATTCAAGAAATACATGTTTTATAATGACTAATATTCAGAGATTGACTTAACGACCCTTAATTGGGAATATATGACAACGATTCCGCTTCAAAAAAGACACAATTCGTAATTTTTTTTCATGGAAACGATTTTCAAACGTTTATAAATTGTTCGAAGCTAAGTTGTAGTTTTATTAATTATAGAAAATGTTGTATTACAAAAATGTGATCTAGATCCGATGCTCGCTTTTTCTTTTTATTAAATTCTATTTTATTTTCTTTATTCTCAATTATCGTCCTTCTTTCCTCAATTAAATTAAAAAAAAATGTAACACAAAAGCTCTAAAAAGGAGAGGCAGGTATAGCCGGTGTTTTCACATAAAAACAGATTTTTTGAACCTCTATAACTCGGGAAATATAACAGTTATAAACATTTAATTTCGCCCACAAGTAGAATTGCTTGAATTGATTGAGAATTACTTGACATTTCTTATAGACTTAAATGGGGTCTGAAAGAAAATCTTCCTGTTTCATCTTTGTGAAATAATAGGCATAAAGATTAAAAATGTGCACGCAATTTATCCAGATATTGAAAATATATCCTTATTAAAACATGGATAAGTGGATGGAATGGATAATGAGGATGGAATGGATAATGTGGATGGAATGGATAATGTGGATGGAATGGATAATGTGGATGGAATGGATAATGTGGATGGAATGGATAATGTGGACGGAATGGATAATATGGACGGAATGGATAATGTGAACGGAATGGATAATGTGGATGGAATGTATAATGTGGACGGAATGGATAATGTGGATGGAATGGATAATGTGGATGGAATGGATATTGTGGATGGAATAGATAATGTGGATGGAATGAATAATATGGACGGAATGGATAATGTGAACGGAATGGATAATGTAGATGGAATGGATAATGTGGATGGAATGGATAATGTGGATGGAATGGATAATGTGGATGGAACGGATAATATGGAAGGAATGTATCGATCGGGATAGACCTACCTGCCATCCAGTGACGATGATCAACCGATCCCCTGTAGCTATGAAGCCACGTTGACGAGCACGATTGATGGCGATATTTATCCGAGCGTCGATGTCTTCCTCCCAGTCGTCCAGTTTGGCTTCTGAAGGGGTCGAGTATTTATCACAACTATATTTATCTCGATCCAACTGTCCCTATCTGATGTTAATGAGAGTCATCAGTTGTGCAAATAACTACTCAGTATCTCGTGCTTCAATCGTTGACAAGGTTTACATTATTAGAAAAGAAAAAATCAAAATAAATGAAACCTTATAAACCAAATATACTACTGAATGGGGCATATTCATCGGCAGTGAGGTATGGACAGCGGGCGCTGTTTCGTCCTTATTAGGACTCATCAGTAAAACAACTCATCCACACCAACGAAATACGCTTGAATTCAGTTGGTAGTATTTTACAAGGCCTGCTAGGTACTTTATATGGGAGCCGATTTGCATAAAACGAAATCCAATTAGCAAAAAAGAGTGGTTTAATCAAACTTGACTGAACAAATATGAAGTAGTATATTTAAAAGGTTTCATTTATAGCGACTTTTTACTTTGTAATACCTAAGTACGATTTTGTACTTTTCTCTTCTTATTTAAATTGCTGTCATTCATTTTGGGGGGAGGGGGCGGGGCGGGGCATGATCTATTTATAAGTGATTCAGAATCCACTCTTCCTATACTACTCATATAATTTCGCAGTATACTGTAGAATGTGATACGTGACTCAGAATAACCTTTTAAACATTGTAAATATGTTTCAGAAGTTCTTGGTAAAATTATAAAACTGGGAATATGAAACACATAATGGGGTACTTACACTCTTTGTCGTTGGCGGATATTATTTCTTTGAAAGAGCATTAAATAGAAGATTGCCTAAACAAGATTTAATATAAAACGTACAATAATATATTGTATTAATTAATATAGTTATGTTCGACTTTCTAGTTCAAGGTTAGGCGACATACCCAGGCAGTAGATGGGGTGAAGTCCACGATAGAGGTTGCACATTCTAGCCACATGCTTTTGACGTGTTACAGTGAGGATAGGGCAGGGGGGGCGAAAGCTGGAGATTTGCCATGCGAGCCTGAATGATGGAGAGGAGGGAGAGGAGGGAGAGGAGAGAGAGGTGGAGAGGAGGGAGAGGAGGGAGAGGAAGGAGAGGAGAGGAGGGAGAGGAGGGAAAGGAGAGGAGGGAGAGGTGGAGAGGAGGGAGAGGAGGGAGAGAGAGGAGGGAGGGAGAGGAGGGAGGGAGAAGGAGCTGATGAGGGAACGAGAGAGGAAGGAGGGAGAGGAGGGAGGGAGATAGGAGATAATAGAGAGCAAAGGAGGGAGAAGAGAGAGGAGGGAGGTAGAGAAAGGAGGGAATGATAGAGAGGAGAGAAGGATGGAGAGGATGGAGGGAGAAAGGGAGAGAGGGAGTGGAAAGGGGAGGGATTGAGGGATAAAGTGAGGGAAGGAGGGAGGTATGGAAGGATAGGGTTGAAGGAAGGAATAAGGAAGGAGGGAGAGACAAAGGAGGGAGGGGTGAGAAAGGGAGGGAGGTGGAGCAAAGGGGAGCATGTAGGAGAACGTCGAACATGTTAATGTAAAACATTATCATTCATCCGAATTAATGGACTGAAGTACAGATATAGTAATTATGACCAGTTTATTCGTGTATATTATGTATACTTGAAGTCCTTAGTTGGATAAGAATAGTGTGCAATCGACAACATCTATTTCTAAAGAAAAACACAACAGCCTAAAACATGATTGTAAAATAAATACATTGAAGTATAATATATGCAAAACAGAGTAAGCGTGATGCCTTACGAAGAACGATAAATTAAGCAGGATAGCGTCAAAGAATTATAGTTTGTTACAATAATATTATTGTTACATTATTAGCCGATATCACTGAATCAAATTATTGATAACTAATAAAAACCCTTCATTCTACAGAAGCTGTCTGCTGCCGTTCAAACAAGTTACAATCGCTCTAAAGCGTTTTTGGTAACATGATATCAAGGAATTTTAATGTTATCCTAAATTTAGTCGTTATTGTATGAAACATATTCTCACAATTAACATTGATTTGTTAAATTAGAAATAAATTAGGATTATTATAGAAACTACTAACATGTTCAGTCTGAAATTCAATTTGTATTTCACAGGAAAGTAAATTAAGCTCAGACCTTGCTTTCGAAGATATTGTCACGTAAAAACATGAAAATTGTTTACAAGTTTCGAATAGTTTCCACAGAACCCAACGGGATACTTTTTATCAGTGAGTCCGTTATAAACCTCCCTTTTCGAACAAAATAAATTGTGATAAAAACAGAATTCTACTCTCTACATAGGCACTTTCGATGGAGCAAGTATGCTTTGACCTCTATTCGAACAAGAGCAGCAAACTTTCTCCGAAAGATAAAAATCATCGATCTAAATTCATGTCAAGAAAATTTAGATTTTGGATACTACATACATCATACTACTTAGAAAAAATAAGTTTATTATTAAAAACTCTCATAGCTTATGTGTTTATAAGTGTGTTATTATGAAAGACTCAATAATTTATGAATAATTAATTATTACAGTTGCAGATATAAACTATGATATCTTCTACACCCAATATTGACCTCCTGTTGTCAATATCATATTGAACACAAAACATTGTTTTTTTGGTATAATTTGGGACATAATAACGAGTGATTAAATACAATCGTATCTGATTTTACACGAATCTTAGTTGGAATTAAATATACATCTCGATTTTTAGATTGTTTTTTCCCCCACAAAGATAGCAGCTAGAAAATGGCGCCAATATTGTACTGCATTGTATTGTAATACTTACTAGCAACACACTATGGAGTAATATCATGTATTAGAGAGCAATATTCCAACTTAAACTTAAGAAAATCTCTCCATTGACGTAAGTGAAACTGGATACAGCAGCGGCGCAGACGAGATAAGCGCTCTATTCCATTTCACGTAGAGATCAACACCTGCGATTTCGCGTCAGTGTCAACAACTAATAACAGAATACTTCCTTCTCCTGGGGAAGTGAGGAGAGGCTCGAAATACAACCTCCCTCTCTGGTACATTTACTTATCAGCTTAAAAACTAACGACAACAGAGAAAATTTGAAACAAAAAACGGAGATAACAGCATGTTTATCGGTGAAATATTTAGATCCTGCATCTTTCGTACCTCAAGAATAACATCGCCACTATTGCAAGCCAAAGAATAAACGAGAAAGGTGACAAAAACTAACCATTTTACTCTAGGATTTCAGTTAGATTAAATGAAATTAGTGGTAAAAAAAATAATTGAAGATTTATTTTAGTTTTCGATTTTTTAAAAACATTTTCAAATATTTAATATAAAAAAAATAGATTACTGTGTTGAGTTCTGTGAACCAACGGATGTACTATACAGACGGGAAAGTATTAAAAAATACAACAGACAACAAAAAAGAAAGAGAGAGATAGATAATTAGTGCGTCTAGCAGATATACTTAAAAAACGAGAAAAAATACGAAGTTCCTGGAATTACACAGTTGGTAAACGCCCTATTATGGAGGAATATTTACATTGTTTGAATATTAATAACAATATTAATACACAACAAAATCGGAAAAACCAAGAAAATAATTACAGTGAAACAATACTAGTAGTATACAAAGGGGACCTCTATAGTAGTAACACAAAACAGAAACCCCCCTCCCCCCCCCCCCATAAATACAAGCAAGCAAGTCGTACCTCGAGTTGGGTCAGCCGCGTCTGTAGAGTTGTCTTCTCCCGCTGCACAGTCTCCAATCGGGTGACATTGACAGCGAACTCGGCCTGCATAATGCGACACTTCTGGTCCAACTCGGAGCATCGTTGGGCGGCCCGCTCGCGTTCCTGTTCGCACTTGTCACGGGCGGACTTGATCGTTTCGATCTAGGGAAGATTAGAGAGAGAGGAGAGGGAAAAGAGCGATGAGAGAAATCATGGAGAAGTAGGTGTAACACATAGGAATGAGGCAGAGTAGAAAATGAACAAATAAAGCACAAAGTGGGGAAGGAAAAAACTGATAAAGGAGAGATAAATTACAGAGATACCAGAAACAGAGTATTGAGATAAAGTTATTGGATGAAAGAGAGATGCATAAAGAGAGATGAGGAAATGAGAGGGGGAAAATGAAGGGATATGAGGATAAAAGGTGTGAGAGGAAGAGGGCAAAAGAAAGCGGCAGAACGATTGGTATGTTTATATGAGAAAATTATAGAGAGTGGGATAGAAAAGCGAGGACTGGAAGAACTAGATTGATGATAAAGGCGTAGAAAGGGGAATAAGAACAGGAGAGAAAGGAATAGATACGAGATAAGAGAGAAGGAGAGAGGAGAAGACAGTTGTCAACGAAGGAGGAGAAAGATAGACATACAAGTAGAGTAGGGGAGATCGAAGTGGAGAGGAGAGATGAGAGGAAAATATTAGGAAATGGATAAATTGTGGAGTAAGCTGATAAGTGAGTGAGTATTAGTAAGTATTGTATGTGGGGAGGGAAGGGCAGAGGTTGCAGAGATTTGAGATAAAAACAAAGTTTTTTTAATCCAGATTTAAATTAAAATCCATAGATATAATGAAGTCAAGGTGTTACTTGTAACGTATGTCAACATGTGTGTTAATTGTTTAGGAAAGCTGATGAATCACTGGAGTATTTTTAAATACTATTTTAATCGCCAAAAGTCGTCATAGTTATTTTTGTGTTACAAGAAACATATCAACGAAATCATATTACGAGCTCTCTGGTGTTGTCTGTTTTAATAAGTATTCCATATGTTGTTATGACTGCTTAGAGAACTTGCAATCAGAAAAGCACTCACGCACGTTCTATGATAATATATAATGCATAACAGATGACATAAATGTTTCACTTTCATATCAAATACTTCATCTCCATACCCTATGTTTGAAATATTTATAAATGGTATTCGCTAATGACAGACATTAAAACCGAGATATCATTTGTTTCATAAATGATTACAAATTAGGTACAACATAATTTAACTGGATGTTACAAAAACTTTGAAACTATAATTAATTGCAAAGAAAAAAGTTCGATTATTATAGTTGTCTACATCTGAACACTGGAATATAATATATACTCGGTAGCTACCGCGCATTTAATTACAACAAATTTTGAGGCTTAAAAACTAACAAACAGATTCATTATATGAAATTAACTTTATAGGGTTAAAGAGATATATTAAAAAAAACTTACATGTTTTAATGGTTTATTTTTTTATATAAAATAGTTCTCCTATTAATTATAAATCACAAAATGTTTGCCAATGTTCGACTAGTAGTCTATATCGAATTTTATTTTAACATTACTGCGTAATTGTTTCTAAACATAACTGATTTGACGCTATGGAATAAGGCAATTGAGACACAATTAAAAAAGAATAATGAAATTTGTGTACATATTTATTCAAATATATATTAATATCATATACGGATTATTCTCGATCCTTTTCAGCAAAATAATTAAATTTCTCAGCAAGCTACCTATCTAACAAAGTATATATGCTCCTTTCAAATATTGAAAATGATATATTCAATCATGATGGCTATAGAATCATATGATAAAACTTTTGAAAAATCTACCTATATATCTCCACTGAAACAACAATATTACTGGGAAATATATATATACAATGACAAATGAAGAAAAATGTGAACAATTGCTTATACGGGGGAGAATTCGATTAAGTAATATGGTGCAATCTGATTAGTGCCACACGTTTACACGATAACCATGTTACTCCAGTGCAACTCAGACTAAAACTCGAGGCATTGACATGACAGCCGTGCATATTATGCCAGGTTCCACTGGACTGGACAGCGCTGATAACACAGTCAAAGAAATGGATATCCACGATAGAAAGAAACATGTCTATCACTTAGAAAGTCCCCCATCTGATGAATCATATTCTGGTGACTGACAGTTTCTTACTTACAGATTTGAAGCAACAAAAAAAAGAGTAGTTCTTGTAAACACCACAAAACCTTTGTGGCGCCATTAATTGTGGGTCCGTCATAGTTTAGCATTTGAACTAACTACATCAACTGACATATATGAATGTTATGAATACTTGAGGAAGTAAGTTGCACAATATCACCATTATTTTATGAGATTAATTTATAAATAAAATACTATATATAGTTTAAAAATTGACCATTCTCGATGTGAGTATTACGAAGAATTTTTCACTACCATTAGTATTGATAGAATACTTCAGAAAGATTTAATATACAAAATTAAATATTAAGAACAAACATTGATTCCTGTGCCACATATTATATGAAAACATTAAAAATCCATCGTTACCGTACAGTATCGTTTAAAATACAACTATAAACAGAATCAAACAATATATAGATAGTGAATAGAAGAGATAGATTTACTTGTCGAAATTGATATTTGCTTTTAAATCCGGTTAATTTATTGACAGCATGATGATAGAACGATGGTCTCTACGGCATATTACTGTGTTTACCCGATAGACAACGGTAAAGCTATAAACCAGACTAGTATTTAATTTATATTTGTCTATTCAAAGTCGTCTCAGAAGGATGTCCTAAAAAGTGTCCCTCATTACAGCAAAAAGTGGGGGGGAAAAAGGCGGGTGGGGGGGACAAAAATTGTCCTCTAACTTTATACTTGAATAAATTATTGTAATGTAAAATAATTGGTTATAATATAATTATACGTTATGATTATATGAAGGAAATAATTCAGCATTTATTAAGGCACATTTATATGGAAAATTAACAATTTGGTATGTTTTACAGCATCCTCCAGCTCCTGTTCATGTAACATTTTAATTATATCTTATTACACTTTAATAAATGTCAGCAACAAATAACTTTCTAAAAAAACAATTTATGTGAAATTCAAATTTATACAATATGATATTCTAAGACAATAAAGAGAGCCATTATCCATATGATAGAAAACGGAGTATAGATACTTTTTATAATTCGCTAAGAATTACTAATAATATTTGTAAATTAATTATTTCTTATAAAATGGTTTTTTAGCACACAAAAAACAAGTAAATATAGAATTATACCACCAACAACCACCATGTTTTTCTTAATAACATTCCATTTTATTCTCTGAAAAATATAGGACTACATTTGAAATTAGAGACAGATGAGAGAGAAAAACCATTATTTTGAAGGTCACAACTATAAGCTTTAATGAATGTCCTTGCTTTTTAAGAATGTATTTGTCCCAACAGTAATCACGAATATGTAAGGTAGTGATGAATTATATCTCACTGGAAGCATGTGTATTCAATTAATTGCTATCCGTAAATGAAACAAACATGTTAAAATCGTGTCTCGTAGGAGAAAAGGAAGGAAGCAAGGAAAAGATAGAGAGTTATTTATAAGTATACAAACAACAGACAACCTATAATATTGTGAAAGTATAGCATCTGCATCAATGTGAATTGCATCGTCATCGCACAGACCTGCTATACACATTACAAATGACCACAAATAAGGCTTTATAGGGGATATACCGGATATTATATGGAGATCTATTTCTAATCAGGTTCATTAAATAACCTACCGCAGTTATTACTTTAGACCCTTTTCATGTAACAAGGTAGGACATGGTAACTAGTAACAATGTATAATATTATATGCAACAACCGACAAACGTAAACTGTGAAAAATCTATGGACCGACATGCCTAGAACCAACGTCCAGAAATAAACTGCCTTAATCTTTTAGCTGAGCTCTGTCAAGGTTGAATGACGCAAGAAATGAACACTTCCAAGCTATACTGAGAATTAGTCATGATGGTAATTACATTGCGCAATAATAATAATTCGTCAATCAATGTCAAGAATATATATTTTAATTCATTTTTATTTCTATAAATATATATTTCTGAATTGCACCAACATGAATGCTTTTCTGGCAAACAAAATAGTTATCATCCGCTTGATTTTGGATGAGAAATTTTTCAATGTAAACTGGTACAATCATCTATAGGCCTATGTTATATACCTATTATTTGTATTGATATCTCATATAGTGTACTTACGCAAAAACATGTATAATTGATTTGTATTACTGGCTAAATGACGATCGTCCTACAAATATATACGGAACCGAAACCCTGCCGTATTGTATATAGTATGACTTGTATCTTGGCCGAACTCATGGTTTGGCATTAAATAAGCAAAATAACATGTTGGTAAGTACATTTTGTTTGGTAAAAAAGAATAAAATTAATCTTGACAAAAGAAAAGACCAGTAAACATCCTTTCCATTGTTACAAATCAATCTGAAAGTTATACCTCAAAAAACAATTTAAACATATAAAAACACTAAAAAAAATAAATAAAAACATTGCGCTGCAGGCTAAACTTATATTTCACACACATTTAAATGTTACGCAAATTGTGACGGGAAATAAATATATATATACAGGCACAGGATCCACTTTCTCAGGTCGAAATGTTTATTATGTTTGCTCTCTCAACTACATTGCACATATTATTGTGCCGCTGTGTTCTATAAGATAATCCCGCGGCACAAGGTTGTGTAAATATTTACTTCAGAAAACCGTTACAGCGGCTTGACCATCTAGTCGATAGAAACGGTTTAACAGCAACATAATATAAAAGTATACAAGCGTGGTTCGCGCACGAACTAACGACGTACATATATATATATATAGGCGGTATGAACACAATAATATACAATATTCTGATGGCAATAACCTCCTCGAATCTTTTATATCTTTCAAAATTGGTTAAAACCGTCTTTATATAACAACAAACTTTTTAAAATATGTTGTTTTCAGACCTATATTATGCTTTATAATAAAATCTATTTTGTGTATCATATAAACTTTAATCATATTTAATTACATCAATTAAAGGATAAGGATAACACAGTATAACTATAGCGCTTGTACTTTAAAGAGGGCAACTGTCATCTTCTTTGCAATTCATAACATTCAGCTGTAAGTATATTATGGAAGGATGGAATAGGCAGAATACAATACAGCAATATAATATTTCACTTTATTGATCAAGCAAATCAATTCAACATCAAAGATTATTCTTTAATCTAACTAATATGATGTATAATAATTATATATCAATCAGACTAACTTAATAGTTTTAATATGACAGAATGAAAAGAACACACAAAGTGCCGACCACTACACCCAAACCGACACTAAAATTGCACTTCAAGAAGTAAACAAAATTGATGCGAACAAATAACCGTCTGCAACCAAGACAACCAACTCGACCCTCAGGCATGATCTCTGACATGTGCCGTCGTCGATTTCCATCCACATAGGGGTCGCCGCTTACCAATGCCACAATCCCTTTATGCGAATCAATATCAAGCAGATAAGCCTAATTTAGACATTCAAATTCGGCAATTGGAATTAAAAAGTAGGCCCAATCCGTTCCAAGTGAAAGAAAGGCTGCTAAACGCAAATAATATGCAATAGCCAATATTTGTCGGATGTTTGCAGTTTTTCATGGACATAATCGACCTCCATCAAATACAGTTCCAACCAACCTGATGTCTGAGGTCGTCCAGTCCCTTCTTCTTAGCGGCACTTCTCTCCTCCGCCAACTCCTTGCGCAACTTCTGCGTCATCGCCAGAGCCTCAGCCAATCGCTCATCCCCAGCACCACCAGTGCTAACCGCAGCAGCAGCGATCGATGAGGCCGTCGATGACTCACTAACCCCGCGCGCCTTTCCCGGATGACTCACCGCGGAAGACTCGAGCGGCTCCTTCTTTTTCCTACCAGCATCGGTCTTCTTACCAACAACACCAGCCGCAGGTGTCGTCGCCTTTCTGGCATCACCGGGCTGCCCCGGCTTCTGCTGTTGTTTGGCAGTCTTACTGTTGCCAGGGGTGACCGCCGCTACCGCCGCCGGTTTGACGGCAGTTGGCGGTGGAGCGGCGTTGATTGCAGTGGCAGTTGGCGGCTGTTGTGTTCGGGTCACCGGTGGAGGAGGGCTTGGGGTTGCTAGAAGCGGCGTTGGGGGCACTTCACGTTGACTCTCTGTCGAAGTGGAGAGCAGATAGAGACGGCGTTTGTAGAGAAAATACGGCGAAAATATTTCAAAATATAAAATTCATAATACCTAATCACATATTTTGTATAAATAGTAGGGGGCGGATATAATACCTGCCAATAGAAAGTGTGCACGATAAGCTAGCCACAACGTCAATTCAATAATCAATACAATGTCTGCCCGCAGAAGCAATATAGAAATCGATAAAGTGGAAAAGAAACCATTGGTCAGTGTTAGCCGTCACAATCAATAAAGAAAAGTATATCTAAATAGAAATATACTGTCATGGGTAGTTATATTCGATTTATATCAATATCATACAATAATGCATATTCTAGTGTATTTCTAACTTAGCGGGGTTATAAGAGTTTCGCGGTCAATGGCACGCTTTTCTTTAATTATTTGATTATACTTATGTAGTGTGTCAACAAAGGGATGGTCTTCACCCTACTCTTTATTAAATATATTCAAATTTCGACTCGTAATATAAATGTGTACAATAATCTGACACCAATATTTAAATATAATTATTCAAGCCGACTTAAGAAATTGATACATATTTTTAACAAAAAAGTACAGATGTAACCATTTTCAGAAATATGTTACACGCAATAAACGTGTAATTAACCCCTTTAAAATAAACGTATCAAAATACATAAAGTAACCAACGATACAAGAGAGCTGGTGAATTACAAAAGGGGGTGCTGAATAATTAAATGCCAGTAAAAAAACTGGCTGCATAGACCGGCCTACCCTTGTTCGCCATAAGAATAGCCAAAACATACACCTATTGATTTCAATTTGTTTTTTATTACTGAATACAAAAATCGGCTAATCGTCGTCGTCAACTGGAGTGACAGATAAGAACAGAGAAAACGAATAACAATGAATATGGGAAGGAGGTAGGGGAGGGGGTGGGGGGTGTGGAAAACACACTCAATCTGCCGCGCTTGTCGACAGATCTACGCTCGATTCAATTAAATTATAATTCAGTGATCGCAGAAGCCTGTAATAGTTGACGTTAGCAGCATTATTACAGATACAAGATTGTCTTCTTACAGTAGGTATAAAGCAGCAATCCTAATCACAGACACGTAACACACGAAGCGGGAGAAAAAGACGAAGAAGAGGGACGGTAACAACAACTCCCCCCCCGACATAGTTCCATGACGCATGTACGACGCGTGTGCATAGCAGCAGTCAGTATATATATATATACACACACATGGCATGGCATGGCACACTGCACATGTGTGCCTATCTTCCTACTCTTCAAGGAGCCTTAGTTATATACTAACTATACATTACATACCTAACGCCCCAAAATCGACATCAATAATCTCTGGGTTGACAGCTGGTTTTCTGCCCTAGAATAATAATATAGGTAGATGTATATAGTGAGTGATATATATATATATATATCTATATAGTAAGCTGCAGTTGCGGTTACTAACCAGACATGAAGAAGCCACGTCGTAGAATACATTATAATTATTATTATATATTAGTCAGTTTTTACCAATAAACTGTGCTATAACATGGCCTGTTCTCTTCCTCCCGCAGCCTGGGTTTGTAGTTTAATATAATATGTTATGCGAAGGGGGGGGGAATGTATGGCGTCCCCATTTTGATAGATAGTCTGGGAAAGTTGAAGATGTGAAAAATATAATTTGTTTCAGAAAGTTTGTTAATGATCATATTATATGGTAGACAGTGAACTACGAAAAACTACTCAATGTATATAACAGATAGCAGAGAACAGCATCTTTTATATATTAATTCTAAAATGTCTTCTTGGCTGGTAGGGTGAAGTAATTACCCCGCTTACAGCGTCAATTTCCTTCAAACTGTCCTCCGGTCGAGTGTAGAATATATATGTGTTGAGAAGAAAATGATAAACTTGTATATCATATCATATGTAGACTATCGTATATACATATTGTATATATAATATACTAGTCTTACACAGTATTCTGCTGTATTCAGAAGCATAATTAACATCATAACAGTATAATATATTGTCGGCTTCTGTACTGCGTTTTGAAAAATATGATGATGTCATCGGCAGATTATACATGTCTAAAATGTTATGCCTAAAATCTAAATCTAACATGTTTTCAGGGTTCCCAGATTCTGAAAGCAGGATTGCCAGATTTAAATTTTCAAATTTCTTCAGCCTTTATTTCACAGCATCACCACAAATTCATACAAATTATTACGTTGCTTTTAATGTTCAAATCAACATGTAGCCTACACCAAGTTTCAAGGTTTTATTTCGAACAATGTTGAAGATTTGAATGACCTAAAAATGAAAGATAATATATTCTAGAATTTGTGGAAGATTATCTTAATGATCAGTCAAAACTGCGGAATATAACCCGCAGAATTTAGTACGAATTGAGAGACCATATGAAAATGGTTTTCCAGGCATGTACAAAAAATCCCCTGACTTTCCCAGGTCGCTATGATAATGAACCATGTCATTACATACAGTATACTATATATATTAAAATAATGTGGCCAGTCGCTTACTATAGTTTAACAAAAAAGTACAAAAGAATCATGCATGAAATAGCCAACGTTTTCGAAAAACCATCCTCAGACTGCACTTTATAATTAATTCATTTATACTTGTTTATTATACTAGAGTGCTATCGGCCCCATAAGTTTCGACTATATATATCTTAACATATATGTACAGTAACAAGGATTGCATTACGATCCTTATGATAAAATTTATCTTTATGATAAAGGATGATATATGATAATTATCATCCATTATCATCCATATATCATCCATCTATCATCCATTATCATCCATATATCATCCATTATCATCCATATATTTGTATAATCCGCATATCATCCATATATCATCCATTATCATCCATATATCATCCATTATTATCATCCATATACCATCCATCTATCATCCATATACCATCCATCTATCATACATATATCATCCATTATCATCCATATATCATCCATTATCATCCATATATCATCCATTATCATCCATAAAATAGTCTATTTTGTCCACGCAACCGCGCCAAACCTCATGCAACTGGGCCAGTAATTCACAATACGCGCACAATCAACTAATGTATTATCGTATTACACAGAAAACACACCTCCAACCATGTCCACATAGTTGGAAACATGTATCTAGGGGCATTAAACTGCACTATAACAGTCTATATAACCACATGTCCGATGTCTCTGCTAGAGAATACGAATGAAGACAACAAGTATACAACGAGTATAGGTGATGGGCGACATTAGACCCATTTCTGGCCGGCTGGGAACCACAACCTGGACACTGGCACAGTAATGAGACAAGATACAGAGCACGCCAACCTCGACGGATATAAAAAATCGGGGAAGAAAACTCATCAAAGCGAAGGTCAAATAAGAAGCAAAATGTTTTAATAACATCATGATTGTTTTAAGGAAAACACAGCATTTACGCGACTAAACTCCAGACAGGTCGAACAAAAGCAATGTGTTTTCATCAAACAACAAATAGTAATTTTTTTAAATATGTTTACAATCCAAACATAGCTTGTACTCTATGTGAAACAGGTCTGGTGGGAAGCATGGATTTATCCCTGGAAAATATATTACTTCTTGGAACTACTGTGTTTTAAACAACCCAGTAAAATGTGATCAACCGAAAATCATCAATTTGAATTGTTGCACAGATACACGAGTATAGTTGCTCATGATAACACAACACAACACAACACAACACAAACAAGAACAAGGCCACAAGTAAATAGCCTACCGGCGGGTTTCCTTCTCTTCTTGGCCGCCTTCACGATGAAGCTGTCCCCCTGGCCAGAGACAGATGGAGCACCAGCACCAGGGGAGCTGGTCTTTGCCGAGCTAGAGGGGGGGACGGGGGGGGACGAAGGGGTTGAAATAGTTGAAACATAACGTCAACTCGGCCTTACCTTAATACTATAGAAGCACCAAGCCTGGGTGTCATCGGTCAAATAGATTAAGACACAAGATCTAAGTCAAAAAGGGCTTAGTTACTTACCTAATTCTTGATGCATTTTCGATTCCACTTATTTTTTGTAGAATTTAGTGAAGAATTTGATGACGTATATTATGCTAAAAGGGGCTTATTTTAAATTAAACATTCTAAAGGTTAGTTGTCTGTATCAAAAGGCATTGAAGCTTTCAGGTTGAAACTTTTATTCATCACTCAAATCTTTGCATACTTTCTGTTGATATACATAATGATCAAAAACAACCTATTTATATATATATATATAATATCTAGACATTAGAAATATCGCCCCGATTTCGATTATAAGAGCCTATGTTTAGTTGTACACGGAACATAATAATGCTGACTATATATGCTAATTGAATATATATATATATACATGCATTGAATTGAATTGATTCCATTGTTATTTTTTTAAAATTTCTTAAAATATCCACAATTTTATTTCAGGTTTCGCATGACCACGGGAATCCTTTACGTATCATATAAAATAGCGCAATTGTGATTCCAAAAGGTTCTAAACTGTCGTCCTTTGGTTAACAAAACAACTTGAACAAAGTTACAACAAATTTCGCTCAATTTATCTCCAACAATATGTTACACTGACTGTGGTTTCAGAGGGGGCTATATGGCATAACAATTGTTTTAAAGAAATTTCTATGTCTTCAACTTGCTCTACATATATTAGTAGGCTATCGAATGAATGAACATGATGACTATAGTCTTGCTTTTATAATCAAGAAAACTAATTTAAAGCAGAAATATTATAAGCGCAAGTCTCCTGCATTTATCATAAAATAGTATCTATTTTAAATTAGTTTTTTCTGTCGAAAAATATATCACAGTCGAAGCATCCATCCAGATTTAATGCATTAATTAATCAATTGTAACATACTACTATTTCCCATTAGATTTTCTACATTTGCAAGCAATGTATTAATAGAAAGCTTTGTATATTTAGCCTCCCCCCCCCTTCCCAACATTTATCAGTATGTGTGTTGTATTACAGATAAAAAATTTATGAATTTTAATGAGAGCGTATACATGTCATTATTTAACACATATATATGATAGTAAATATGAATTCTCTTTACTATTCCCTAAACTATACTGTCAAAACAAATTAATATCTAACTAACTTTCAGCTCCACGACACACCGAAAGGAATAAACACAATGTATATCGAAAATGGAAAAGTATAACATTGTGAACGAGTTTACTTAAAAAAGTAATTGTTTGCTTTTTATTCCTTAATTGTTCAGTATCTTGTTGTCAACATATTACATAGCTAGTACTGCATTTAGTAAATAGAAACACTTAAACAAAACTAGCAGCGAGTCAAAATGATAACTACATTTTACTTTGCATTCAAGCCTCCATGATCAGAATTGAAAAAAGGGAAATGCATTCTAAGCATATATATATAATATCAAGAAAACGAGAAATCAAAAGTTTAATAGAAATTAGTTTATATACTTAACTATCATTAATGTGTAACAATATAATTAGTTACCCTCTAAGTAAACTATATGAATACTTTTGTCAAAGAAAAGTACCATGGAAACGAAATTCTAAGTAATTAAATGTTAAACAAAGCGCAGTTCTTTGAAGTCTACAGACGTAGGAAATTCAAATAAGAAAAAAATTCGTAATAAAAGAAATATTCAACCTTGTTGTTAATATACAGACTAAACAGTGCTCACTGCATTCTTCACAACTGATACATAATCCTATAGTTTTATTGTTTACGAGGTTATATCTATAACCAGTATAATTTATATTGTTATATAAATTGTGAATAGTAGTCACTATAATCGTTTGTATACAGGTTGCATTTCTAAACGGCAAATTGCACTTCTTCTTAGAAAACGTAATATAAAGTTATGCAATTATCACGAACTATTTTAATCAATAAAATTTATAATTTATATTATCTTATTCAATTCTTAAATGTCCAAATAAAACTAATGAATCTCAAAGTGTGGCACAAAGAAGAACTGTAAAATATAGAATACAATTTTTATATTATTATATATTGATCGAAAAATTACAATTTACAACTAATTGTTATTACTGGTTTAAAATGTAATATGTTGGGTGTTATGTATAGAGAGCGCAATCACTATAGAACATATTATCAACACAGGATATGAACAGCATCATTAATTAATTAAATGTTAACTGTTGTTAAGAATATTAAATATTATTAAATTTGATGTACTAATGTTCATATATACTACACACATGACCCATTAAATAATAAACTTAATCAGTGTAATTATATATATATATATTCATCCATATTTATAAATCAATTATGCTAAAATGACTACTTCATTTGTATCTAAAACCTTGTTACGTTTTTTAATTGATTAAAAGCACAATATTAAATATTCAAAAGTGTACTACGGTAACACAGAACAAAATAATGAATAATAGTGCGTTTAATGCTATAACTTTCCTCTTAAATCAACTAATAAAAGAACACATCACCAGTCAATATCGAGGACAACAATCAAATCGTATTGATATAACAAAATATTCTAGCTATGAGGACATTATACTAATCTGACCAAGTTTTAAAAGAATGCTTTATTTTGTACCTATTAATTGGATGTTTTTCAATATAACACGTTAGCAACACCTTAACAGCATGGCATTGGTTATCAGTAGGTATACAGGTAAGCATTGGACTTCCAGGTTTATACACTATTATTGTAGAATTTGATGACATAATGAGCTAAAAATAACATATTTTAAAAATAAATTAAAACGCATAATATCCTATAGATGTTTAAAAATAATTGTCTCTACGAAAATTCTGAAATATTGGGGACCAAAGTAAACCTGTCGAGTTAACAAAAGACTTACAAAATGCTAAAATATAGTCTTTAACTTACACACTCCTGGGCACAATGTTCTCCAGATTGGTCCGTTGAGTCATGACAACCGAGCTGCCTTTCGTGCCCACCGTTGTCAACACCGACGCAGAAGCAGCCCGCGACTTATGAGCAGCGGCAACATGGTTAGCAACCGGAGATTTCTCCTGGACCGACATAGCAACCAGGTCACTAGTGGCCATCAGCAGCTCGGGGGAAATCTCAAATCGATTCACCGTGGACAGGGGGATGCGCCCCTTGACACCGATATGGTGGTGGTGGTGATCGTCGTCCCTGGCCCGGGGAACACTTCCATTGCTCCGCTGTTGTTCCTCCCCTCCCTTCCTGGCAGGTGGTGATGATTTCATCAATGCTGCCGCCGCCGCCGACTTGTCTTTCTTGCCGGCCTTCTTGTTGGCACTGCCTGCTGAGGATGTTGAGTGATCCTTCTTGCGAGTGTCCTCAAGGAAGTGGGGCTTCGTGAAGGTCTCCGTTCGCATAGTGTACACCTGGATTATTTATAGGTGTGATAGAAGTAAAAGTAAAAGGATCAAATCAGTTGCCAACTTTTTCATGAAGTCCTAAAAGTCCCAACTTTTTCCTAGAAGTCCTAAATTAATATCATACAGAATATATTTTTTTAAAACAATGACTTTTCCTGGTTTTCCAGAGAAATTTCTTTAAATTTCTATGACTTTATTGAGTTTTTACGTTTGAAAAATAAGATGTCAAAATGAAACAATCTGAGACAAACATATTAATATTATATTAACATCATAATTAAATTACACTATAATGGGTGTAATATTAAAAAAATACATTTCTTTTCCTGGTTTTCCATACTCATTTCAAAAATCAATTTTTCCAGACCTTTAGGAACTCTGTATTTATCATAATTTAAATAAATATATAAAAATGTTACCTGCGTTTATAGAAAGAAAGAAATGATTAAGACGCCTATTAATTGACAACATATGATATAGTAAGATACAGTTAACATGGCACTGTCAACACACCGTCAAGTTGTAGATGATAAAGCCAATGACCACAGTGATGGCCAGGGTGATCAACGAAAACTGAAAACTCTGCGCGTCAATCATCATCATGCCTGGAGGACGACTGTCGGGAGAGTAGAACAATGTGTGGCACATACTGAGAGTAAAGAATATCTATAGATGTTGATTTTATGCACGCGTTACTTGTATAAATAAGTATTAACTGAACTTGATAGAGACATAACATGTACATACATATGATACATAATTACATAAATGGTATGGTAGGTAGTAACACATTACAACTGACATTTTCACAGTGGATATTTTGTTACTTTGAAGCATAGCAGAACAGTTGAAATTATTGTAAATAATTGTTCAAACTAGACATAAAATGAACATTTTAAAAATGTATTAGTTTCTAGAAATAATTTTAAGAGTGAAACATATCACAAACAATATATTTAGTTATATGTTTTATAAATGTAATCTCAAAATATGCTTTAAAATACATTTATTATTTACATTACATAGGTACATATCTATTTTTTGTGGTATCACAGAACAGTAGGCCTAATATTACATTAATTTGATTTTATCAAAGTGATTAATATATTTACAAGTAATAATGTTGTGGATTTAATTAAAACAGAAAATTATCTGAAAAGAACATTTAATTACATTCATACTTTTTTTTAAATTTCTTATTCTAAAAAGATTATACAAATAGGCTAATATAAAATATGTTCATACTTTCATACTATTTAAATACAGAGTTGAATATATATGGCCACATATTTTAGACAAAAAAATTGTTTAGCTTGATACCTATATCAATAATAATAATCATCAAAGTTGTAGTCAGAAATGTTTAAAACGTGTTACACTTTAAAGATGTCTTAAGTATATGAATAATAAATTATGCTGATGTTATCATATAAAACTTTTCAAACAAACAAGTTTATTTGTCCTTTAATTGACCTTTTTTTCAGTGAGAGTAAAATATCTATTCAGTTTAATACCATTTAATAAAAACAATAATTACATTTTATACCTATTCAGTCAGCATTATTTTTTATATACTGTATAAAAATAATGTAATTTATATTAAAATTATTCATATCTGGCTCACTGTAAGCAATTTCATGGATTTGCTATTTAAGCAATTGTGTTGACAAAATATACAACATTGCTTTAATGGTAATCTTACAACGTTCTGACAGTGAACATACACTGGGAAGCAAGAAAGTACTGTTAGATAAGATTCCATAATCAGACCCTACATAAATATGTTTGAATACACATAATTAAATGGGCTATAATATTAGTTTTATATGTTAAACATTTTCAACAATGTAGAAAGCTTATTTTGATGGGATTCATAACTAGGAATAGTAATTCTAGCTTAAGAAACAAATATTAAACCTACAAAATTAAGAAAACCTGATCAACTTCCTTTAATATAATTGTTTTCATTAGTAAAAAGAGAAGACCATGATCCACCTATGTCTAATTCATGATATCGACAATTAAACAATGCAAATAGTGTAAAAATAGTATTATTTATTTTAACTTACATAAGTTAAATTAATATTACACTCATAATATGGTACCTTACAACATAACCTATTCCTACTCACAAACTCCTAATGTTTAAGTATAATACAATTATTCAATTAACATTCATTATCTTTTGATATGCATGCTCTTAGACATAATATTGTCAGCTTCCTATCAGAATATTAAATATGATTAAACAAAAATGGTTATTTTTATTATTATTAAACATATTTTTTATATAGTAGCAAATTTAATTGGAAATTATGTTTCATATAAATATATAGAATTATTATAATTTGATAACATACGATTATTTATTTTGTAACATTTCAAAAATTATATTTATTTATTTAATATTATATTTAATTTTTTTAAATGACATGAAAAATATTATATTAATAATTATTAATTTGGTACAAATATCTACTTGAGGTAGTATTTTTTTCTAATTATTTAAGTGCTTAAACTTGCTTTTATTGTTCGCTTAAGCTTAAACTTTAAGTCACATTTTTATTGTTATGGATTTAAGCAAAATATTTATTCACTTTTGTGTGCTTAAGCTTAAACTCACTTTTTATTGATAAAACCTAAAGTTTAGGGCTCTTTTATTAATAAAAGATAACTTGAAATTGTTATTTTAATAATAACAAAAATTACTAATATAAAGTCGGTTTTTTATGAGGACTACTTTTGAGAAGGATTATTTAATGTATGTGGGTGGGTGATAGGTTTCTAAAAAAATTATTTGATATTTTAATATAATTTTATAAATAATAAAAATAATCAGACAGATAAGAATTTTAAAATATCTTACTGAATATTGCATTGATACTTTAATATATATTTAAATTAAAAACTATAAAGCCTACTAAAACAAAATAATGGTTTAAGTAAAAGTACTTATTATATTAGTTATTGAATGCAAATTACAATCTGTCGCCTTTAGTGAGATTTTCAAAATATTAATTTTATTTTAATTCTAAAATATACATTTTTAAATGCTGATTTAAATATGTTATCAATTACTAAATTTGAAAAAGTTATATTCATTTTAATATTAAAATATGGTACAATTTTTGATATGTTAACTCAGTGTGACCAAAAAGGCAAAAAAGCTCTTTCATAATACCAATATTTTAAAATATTTTTAATTACTTATCCAAATATTATGAACTAATGATTAAATATTATAAAAAATATACATTTTACCTGATGTCATAAAAAGATTATTTAATTTGAATTTGAAATATTAATTTAAACAATATTTTAATTTTTGCCTCAATAAGTATATAAATTATGAGTAAGCTTTATAAAAATGTAAAATATATATAAAATAAATTGTATTGATTTGAAATTGTTTATGACATATATGGTATAATGAAATGTGTAATTCAAACATTATAGCATTTTTGAATTTATATTAAGGATTTGAAAAATATAATTATTTAATATAATTAATAATAATATAGATATCAAGTTAATTTTTAAAATATTTATTGTTATTAAATTGTATTTATAATTATACAATATATATAAGTATCCTAGAATAAGTAGTATATTACAATGGCAGGTCTTTATAATATTATTATATATAATATTTATTTATCATTCTTATAGATATAAAATGCAATAAAGGAATTGTTGATAATATTCAGTTATTTATTGCTTTGTTTATCTTCTTGCCCTGCTTATATCTATGTGTATTTTTCATATGTAAGATAGACTGTTTTAAAAGTATTGATAGATATAGGCTTTATTTTTAATATTTTAAGCATTATCTATCAGTATATACATATATATATTTCTCAATGCCTTTGCTATTTTGTTCCCTATTAATAACAAACCCTGTTCTAATTACAAATACATGCATACTTTTGTTTCATTACTGCAAATATTTATTTTTGTTTATTTCTGCAAAGTTATAAATTTTAATTTTTGCAAAGAATGTATTTGTTTATTTCTAAAGAATCAAGTTTTATTCTATATGTATTGAATTTACAGGATGTATAAAACTTTGTTTTTCTACTTTACTATTCAAAATATGTAAAAACAATGTTAATCATTAAACATCTTATTGTCTGCAATTTTATTTGAATCATGTATATGAAATTAATATGAATCCAATGATGAACATAACAAAATATTAAGAAAACTGTTATTTCTAAATATGAACAATGGTTATACTTTATCAAATAGAAATTTAATAAATGCCTTTTGACACCCAATCTCCAGAACAAAATAGGCATACATGATTGACCAGAGATGGAGGCAACCAATTTCAATGAGGAATGGATTGTGTTTTCTACAATTAGTCAGGTCAATCAGTGGTAAGGTAATTCACCAGTTAGTTACAATTACCAGTTATAAAATACACCAGATCTATCCTGGACATTATCAGGACAGATCTGGTGTACAAAGTTTATGTGGGGGTCTCACAATCAATCAGGGTATTTGCCAGCTATGTATTGCAGTGTTATTCATCCATAATTGCTTTTTCATTATTTATGGTTGGAATATTATTGGTTGTTCCTCTGCATATTCCTGTTGTATATTTGTTCCTGAGCTTACTTTAATCTGTTTCCATTTTAGCTGTTGGCTGTTGTTATTTCCACTCTTACATATCTCACTTCTTTCCTTTATTTTTATAAAAAGGGGTGCTTGTCTCATAAAATAATGTTTAGATTATTTTTAATTCTGGTGTTTTATATAGTAACATTATATGATTAATTTGTTATGAATCTAATAAATTATCTTATATAATATGATGCTTATATTAAATAAATGTTGTAATTTCATCTTTATTTATTGTATTTTTGAAAAATAAAACATTATGTAGTAGTTATTATTTTCACTAAAATTAATAATAAATTTAATAAAGAATTAATAATAATAGAAATTAATTCATTTAAAACTATAACTTTTTGTGAATATAATTTGTAGTGTGTGTTTTGCTTTGGTGTATTTGAAAAATAATATATTATAAATTAGGCAAAGGTTTCGTCAAAATTAAGTTAACAAAAAATTAAATATAATTTTCATATAATATTATTATGATTAGTATTAATTTTGTGTATCATTCATGTAAATGTACCATTATAGTAGAAAGTCAATCAAAATGTAAACTGCTAAAATTTATAATAAAAGTTGTAAATTTAGACATAATTCATATATTATTAGAATTGTCATATTATTAGTGTTTATTTGATTATTATTATTATTAAACTATAAATGAACAATTATACTTCATAATCGAAAGTCAATTAAAATGTCTACTACTTATAATTTTAGTAAAAAAAATTAAATTTAATTATAATAATGTTATTAAGATAGAACATGAATGATTTATATACTAGTATAATTATTATATTATTAGCATTAATTTAATGTATTATTCATCTTAATAATGCAATTAGAATTTAACTTAATCTAAATTTACTATTTTTTGCTAAAATTTACAGTAGTAGATATTTAGATTTCCTTTCTACAATAATAAACAATGCCTATAGTATGTTCATAAAACATGTAAATTATTTATGTTCTATCTTAATAACGTTATTAGAATTATTACTTGATATCTAAATTCAACAGTTTTCATTAAAATGTTCAGTATAGTAAGTAATCATTTTGATCTGCTTGGTATTATGTGGTATAAATTCATGTGTATTAAGGTAAGTGAAAAAATGAAATAAAAGATTAAAAACATAATGATTACAATGGTAAGTGTGCTAAATGTATATTTTATCTTTATAAATATATTAAAGAAAGAAAAAAAAATAATAATAATACATTTTGTTTGAAAAGCATGTTTTGATTTTTTACTTTATTTAATATAAAAAGATAACATATGATTAAAAAATGATGAGTTTGTTAATTTCAATATATATATACATTAAATATAAAATAAGTTAATTAATTAATTTTTTTAAATAATTCTTTTATTTATGTTTACCATGTCTATAGTTTGTCTATATTTATTATGTCTATATTTATTATGTCTATAGACTATACTAAAATAAACAAACAAATAGTAATTTAATGGCCCAAAAACAAAATGTTATAAGTGCCATTTGCACAAAAATAATATTTTTATTTATTTGAGATCAGCTTTCAAAAGACTATGTGTTAAATTTTTAGAAATGCTAATATTATGATAAAAAAATTGATTTGTTGTAAGTGCAATTTGCCTTCATAAATCAAACCAAGTCCATACCAAGTTTTTCTCTTTTCTTAAACAAATAGTAAATGGCACTTATAACCTTTAGTTCTTGGGCCATCAAATTATAATTTTATTTATAGATTCTATAGTAAATTATATAGTAAGATTCTATATTAAAACATATAAATCTATAGATTTTAATGAATAAAATTCTATGTTGTGTTTATGTGCTAAATATTTTAGGTGGACATTTAGGTGGAAAACATTTTTCTAGGTTATATGTCTGCCTAAATCATTTAGCTCATAAAAACAATGTAGTATTGTATTCATTACTATATTAGGTATAACTTACAATAATAATATTATATTATTAGTAATACAATTATAAATATAATATAACAGTATTTTCATATTTATATTAGCTATAATGTATACATATAACCTAGGCGGACACATAGCCTAGAAATTATTATTTTGTTGTCTAGGTGGAGATTATATTGTATAAGTATTATGATTTAAGTATATTATAAGATTATGAAAAAAATTAAGTAAAAAAGCTTTTTGTCCCAACAAAATCTGGTTTTATTTTCCAATAAAGAGATATTCTTTGCTTTAACTATACATTCTGTTAGTTACTATCATAACTATTGATATTTGTAATGTTGTATACTATTCAATTTAATACAAATGTGCATGTGGCATGGCCATGTGCCATGTGGATCTGTAAAATATTGAATTATTCACGCATTTGATCACTAATATTTTATACCCACTAAAACGGATTGTTATAATTCAATGTATACTGCCTTTTTTGATAATGTCCTCAAATACAGTAAATGTGAACATATTTTGCAGTGTAAGATAATTATAGATATTTTATACATACCTTAAAAATTTTAAGAAATTTATTTTTCAAGTGTCCCGGTAATACAACGTTTTGTAGGTTACGAGAAATATTATTTTTACTCGTATAATAAAACAAATTCAGTTGCTCAAAAAAGATTTTCAATAAAAAAAATTAATTGGCGAAAATATATTCTCAATAAACTATAACTTTGTTATTCACTATTTTTTATATAATTAATAATACAAAATCAATTTGTTTTAAATTTTAACATTATTTCAAGAAATTAAAAAAAAATTACATAATATCGTAGAATTTCGAGAAGTATTTAAACTTGAAAGTGTCTTAAAAAATACTAGCAAGAGGTGTACATTATCATTTCAAGACTTGATAAAAAGGCTTGAATTATTTTGTAAAATATAAATTGCTTTGCTAAATTGGAAATAACTTAGTAAGGGACTACCAAGTTTAACAATAATCAATAAATCAAATGGGAATATATAATGAAAGAAGCCTATGTTGCAATAAAATTTTTAATAATATTAATTTTCGGAGAACCACTCTATACTACACGTTTATCAAATACAAATATCAGATACAAATCAATCAAATGTATACAGAAAGTAATTATTTTATGCTGCAGGTAAACTTTAAGAATAACAAAACTATCGCAAATTTACACACATCAATGTTTTGTATTTAAAAATTGACTATAATGTAATCTATAAGTTTCTATAAAAATAAATATATTTCTGAGGAATTTGAAAATAGCAACTAGGCAACTCTAAGGAATAATAGATAGAGTTAAGTAAAAGTGGGCCATGATAGAAGTAAGTAAACAAGCGATTAAGCAACTTGCAGAAGTATTAAGTAGGAAGCAATATCATTCCAATGTATGGTTCGATCAGATAGGATGTTGTTGGAGTACATGGTATAGTGGTACATGCATGAGTATATGATAGCGGCTGTGGTGCTTACGGTTGGGCGGAATACATATTGATACCGAAAGTGTTTGTGAGATTTTATGAGTTTGTAAAGATGTTTCTTGATTATGAGTTTCTCTATTAGCCGGGAGAGAATCGGGGTTATTGATATAAATGTAGGTCTTATAGTATGCTGGTAACGTAGGATTCTTGACTTTGGGGATTGGGGTGATTTGTGCTGTTTTCCATTGAATAGTTATAGTAGTTGAACAGTTGATATAGAGTTGTTTAAACCCTTTAAGTTTTTGTTAATTTTACAAGAGCGGCGTGAACGTCTTCTGTTGTGAAAAATTCATTGTTTAGGATAGGACCCGAGACTTTGTTAGGTACTTTATAGTTGTCGTCGGTTTGATATTTTGGCGCAATGATTGTTTACGTCATCTGCAGTGTTAGTTTTCGGCTTGATGGATACTTTGTTTATTGGCGTCAATAAATGAACGGCGACCCATATTTCTTTACTACTGCTTTTAAGGTCAACGTTTTAGAATGTTTTGGTTTTATTTTTGATAATATTCCTGGGTATGTCTTTTTCTCATTGTTTTATTTTTCGTTCTCAGGAGTAGCCCAATTTGATGTACGGTATAACAAACTCAGGATCAATACTTCTAACAGGGATTTGGCGGAGAGGAAAGTGTTTGTTCATCAGGTAATGTTAGGTTTTGATATAGATCGAAGGCCACAACTGTCCTGGAAAGAGATGTTTTTGTTGATTTGCAGTCTGTGTAACTCAGGATAATCCCCAAATAGGGCTACTTGGCAGCTGGCTTCCAGATTCGAATGTTGTGTATCTTTCTTGCAGCATTTGAGAATTTATTTTCAATGTTACTGCTATGATGGCTATAGGTGGCCTGATTTCAAGGTAGATTTGGTCAGCTTGATGTTGGTATATGTCGCATCGCTAACATAAATTCTGTCAAGATGATTTTTTCCTCGAGTAGGTTCCTCAACGAATTGATATAGATTAGTGTGTTCTACGATCTATTCATGGCTTATAAGCTATTGAAATTTCCTACTAATATAATGGATTGCAGGCTTTAGATTGGAAAGATAATTATAAACTTTTTGCATACATATATTAACTATAGAAATAAATATTTATATTTTAATAAAGTAAACTTTCCGGCCGAATATCTTAATAATGGCCGGGTAGGTTATAAATTATTTAATAAGTTAACACGTACCTTGAGCGTTGTATTGTACAGCGACTATTACAAAGAAAACTTTCTTTAATAACTTTAAATGAAGCTCGAATTCTATATTTAACTCTTACACTCTGAAAAGTTTTATATTCCATGAACTATATACAAAAAAAGAGGAGGAGCTCAAATTGACACACACCATATATAAATATTTCCTAATATATTTTCTAGTGGTTCGTACTAGAAATCACCCTCGAATAAGACAACCACAATACAAACTAAAGTAATTAATTTAGTTCGAATTGCGCCCCTCGTATTGTTAAAATGCGATAGCTTAACCCCTTCATACGTGGACATACTTTGTCGGGTTTGCTACGTGGAGGGCGGGGGGATATTTTACCCACCTGGAAAACCAAACTTTCTATCATCCGATTAAGCTGAAATTTAGTATACAGATACCTACTTAAGACTTGTCGA
>JAUZND010011377.1:0-28850 GCA_034780555.1 Coelogynopora nodosa | reverse complement strand
CTGAAATCCCGTTGAGCAAAACAGATGAGATTGCAGAATCTTCAACTGATGCATTGGTTGATCAATTACCATCCACATGTGAGATTTCACCTACTGAAAGTCAGGTGTGTCCAGTTGACAAAACTCCAAGTGAAGAAACAGTACTTGTTGAATCTGTCGCAGAAATTGTTAGACCTATTGAAGGTGAAACCAGCATCTTAGATATCGAAGAAAAATCTGCTGAAGCTGACGCCCTAAAACCTGTAGTAGAGTTGCTACAGCCAACCGAATTATCTGAAAGTTTAGCAGCAGAACAATTGAAACACGATACTTTGAGAGATTCTTCTGCAAGAGAGAAATCGGATATTGAGCCTTTAACAAAATGTTCTGGAGAATCTATTCAAATATCTCAAGTGAAAGAATCGGCTGAAATCCCGTTGAGCAAAACAGATGAGATTGCAGAATCTTCAACTGATGCATTGGTTGATCAATTACCATCCACATGTGAGATTTCACCTACTGAAAGTCAGGTGTGTCCAGTTGACAAAACTCCAAGTGAAGAAACAGTACTTGTTGAATCTGTCGCAGAAATTGTTAGACCTATTGAAAGTGAAACCAGCATCTTAGATATCGAAAGAAAATCTGCTGAAGCGGACGCCCTAGCACCTGCAGTAGAATTGTTTCACCCAACTGAATTATCTGAAAGTTTAGCAGCGGAACAATTGAAAGACGACGACACTTTGAGGGAATCTTCTTCAAGAGAAAAATCTGATATTAAACCTTTAACTAAATTTTCTGGAGAATCTATTCAATCTTCTCAAGTGAGGGAATCGACTGAAATCCCGTTGAGCAAAACAGATGAGATTGCAGAATCTTCCACTGATGCATTGGTTGATCAATTATCATCCACATGTGAGGTTTCCCCCACTGAAAGTCAGGTGTATCCAGTTGACAAAACTCCAAGTGATGAAACAGTACTTGTTAAATCTGTCGCAGAATTTGTTAGACCTATTGAAAGTGAAACCAGCATCTTAAATATCGAAGAAAAATCTGCTGAAGCTGACGTCCTAGAACCTGTAGAAGTGTCTCTTCGGCCAACTGAATTATCTGAAAGTTTAGCAGCAGAACAATTGAATGAGGATGACACTTTGGGAGATTTATCTTCAAGAGAGAAAACTGATATTGAACTTTTAACAAAATTTGCTGGAGAATCTATTCAATCTTCTCAAGTGAGGAAATCGCCTGAAATCTCATTGAGCAAAACAGATGAGATTGCAGAATCTGAAACTGAAAGTCAGTTGTGCCCATTTGGCAAAACTCCTAATGAAGAAAAATTACCTGTTAAATCTGTCGCAGAAATTGTTAGACCTATCGACACTAAATCGAAGCCCTTGGATTTAGTCCATGCAAACGTAAAAGTTAAATCGATTGTTAAAGCTAGAATATCTAAACCATCAGATGAAGTATGTCAAGATAAATCAACAAATATATCAGCGGCAAGGGTTAGAGTAGCTCCAAGCAGCAAAATTCCTACCGGATCTTCTCATTTAAAAGAACCATCTTTAAAGACTCCTGTAAAATCGTCTGGTCTGTCCCGAATAAAACCACCAAAAAAATCTGCTAGTCCGTCACGAATAAAACCACCAGTTACATCTTCTAGTCCTTCACGAATATTACCACCGGTAAAGTCTTCTAGTCCGTCACGAATAAAACCACCAGTTAAATCTTCTAGTCCGTCACGATTAAAACCAACCGTAAGTTCTTCTAGTTCTTCAGTAATAGCAAAACGCGCTTCTATTTCTCACAAACCTTCCTTAACAGAATCGTCGTCCGATAGTTATGTCAAAGAAAAACAAATTTCGCATGAAAATATTTTAACACTTCCAAAAGTAGTTGAAAAAGTTATTGATCACAAAAAATGTTCGAAGGGTCCTATTAAACGAGACACAAAAATTGCTAGACCCAAGCCCTCTACTCAATGGGAAACTCCGTCGGCTGAAAAATCTATTACGAGAAGCAAATTTCAAGAGAGCTATAATACCAATAAAAAACCCTCGAAAACCATCATGAAAAACCATGAATCCATTGATGGAGAAGCATCTACTGATATAAGTCCTTATGTAGAAAAACTTAAAATAATTGATCACATTGATCAGGATATAATTTATTCCGATGAATTAACTGATGAGGGTATGCCTTCTAATGAGATTGATGACACAGCTCAAGGAATTGGAAGACCACTTACTAAAATTATCGATTTGAAATGTTACCGTCAAATAGATGGTAAAGTTTTAAATTCAATAAATAATCGATGGATAAGTTTAGAAGAAGCGATAGATGAAGGAGTGATTCTAAATGACGCTGATTTGGTAGTAAATCCAATGTATGAAGGAACTCTTTCACTTCAAGATGCTATTCTAGCAGGATTTATTGACGCTAAGCAAGGGCTTTATCTTGATCCTCGTACTGGAGAAACTTGGAGTTTGGAAAAAGCTAAACATTTGCAATGGATTAGGATTAATCCGGACTACGAAAAAATTTTATCTGATCAAAAGCTGCTTCATATCTCAGCAACAACAGAACTGCAAAGTCCTCAAGATGACCTTAATATAAAAGTAGACTGCGATTATAGTATTCTTGATGTTTTTCATAATCATCTCTATGTTGCATCTACAAACAGCATACAGCACCCTACTTTTGGTACCTCACTGTGTCTTGATGAAGCGTTTTCTTCTGGATTAGTAAATCAATCTAAAGGAGGTTTTCTAGACGAATTAAAAAACCAATGTATATCTCTTTTCAAAGCAGTTGAGAATGGGAATCTTGATGCCAAATTGAACACTGTTTACTTAGCAGTAGAAAAACAGCAAATTACCCTCGGTGAAGCATTTCGTAGACAACTTTTTACACTTAGTCCTTCCACTGATATACCACACACACCCATTCAGACAATTTCAGTTGCTCATGATCTAAAGCTAACATCCACAGTAAACGCTATCAGTGTGCCTCTTGCCAAATCTCCGCGATCTTCGAGTAAAACTGCTCAGAGACCTACTCTTCTAGAGCTTAATCTGAGTAACAAACGACCTGCGCTGGACTGGAACACGGTTCTTCTCGACAAAGATTCCCTAGATCAGCAGGTAGACAATCGCATCCCCATTGCTGTTGTCTATGCCTCCATGATTTGTGCTTTGCGTCCATGCTTGTCTATTATGACTATGATTGTTGTTATATCTGATTCTTTTTGTGATCAATTTTAATTGCTAGTGTGTGTCTGTCCGTATTGTACACCCATTATCGTTGTGATTTCGAGTATCAATGCACGTTTATAATCAATGACATCAGTATTCTTGTAAGTGCATTATCCTCTTCCTCTTTTGATATTCTGTTATAATTGCTTCTTTATGGTATACATATCTTAATATGAATCTGTTACCTCTTATGCACGATATTTGATTTCAATTTGAGGTTTATGGCTATGCTTGCATATTTATTAATATTTAATTTTCGTCTGATTTGGCGTTGTTTATTTTGCATGCAGCTATGAACGGTTAATTAATTTATTAATTAATGTTTGATACAATAATTGTTATTGTAGTAATCTATTTATTGATGCTATGTTCACTATTTTATGCAGTCAGTCATCATTTGGAAGATATATACAAACCAGGAAGTATGTTATTGGTGTTATCGTTTCAGTTTGTATTGGTATATGTATTTGTTTTACTTTTAAGGTGTTTTGATTTATATTACGGTTTTTTAATATACATCTTGTTTAAGTTGAAAACGCTTACCACGAATCTTTATCTTATTGAAAATAATTATTTATAATTTTTTCTAAATTATATTATTTAGTACTTGGTTTTGGTTTGTCTTCGTTTTTCCTATAATAACTTTTCTGTTCTATTTTATAAAATACCTTCATCGTCTGTTGCTCCAGTAAGCGCATAATTATATTCTCATTCTTACAAAAAATATTCTCAAATAATAATTGTTTACAAATTTAAACATTAATTTTAAATGATTTTCAATGTTTTTTATGTAATATATTGTAACATTTATATAATATGATCATTTTAAAATGTAGCTTTTAGTTACACACAGTTGGTGACCAGTGCATGTTTACATACACTAGATCAAAAATGTTTCTTATTTAGTAATTCAATATCTCCCTTTTTATTTACATAGTTGGATGCTGCTAAGTATGCCAATGACCTTCTAAATGACCTTGATAAAGAACTCCACTGGATGGTGAGCATGGAAGACCTACTGATGAAACAGGAACCGCTTGGACTTGAAGACGAGAATAACCGAAAATTGATGGATGAACATCAGGTTTGTGATATTTTTTTCGACTATAATTATTTTTCACCAGCCAAATTGTTATTGTGTTTCACTGTTTTATACTAAATTGCTGCTTAAATTTTTTTAAATTTTGCTTGCGGTATATTTGCATAATAGTATATTATTACATTTTATAATGCATTATAAGCAATATATTTAATTACAAATACGCCTATTATTTTTTGATAAAGAAAAAATGTACATTTGTTCAATGTACTTTAATATCAAATTAAAATATATTTCTAGCTAATTCTTATTTTCAACATGTTTTAATGTTTTCATGTGCATAATTTACAAATATCTTTTTGATGATTACTTCTATTCATTCGTTACTTCTCTTCCATGGATCCATTCATAATTTATAATCATACCACTGATAAGTCTATTTGTTTACCTGGATACTAGGACATACACAACGAAGTGTTGGCGCGACAACAGCCAGTATTTTCCCTCTGCTATCAATCGGAACAACTTGTCGACAAGCACGGTGATAATTTGGCAAAAGAAGTCAAAGAATTGCTTCAGAACAAGATCCCTGAAACTAAGCGAAGACTCGATTTGGTAAATATAAGATTAATATATTATTTTATACATGTTAGAGACATATTGATTGAGACGCACATAGGATCCAATCGATGGCAGCTATTGCATTCCGACGTCATGATAGAAAATAAAATGTATAACACACCAAACTCCAATGCTATCCATGCTCAGATCAAGAAAGAGACCGACAGCCGGCTCCGTCTATTGACTACCTGTCTGGATGCCCTGGAGCACTTCACAGATCGTCTGGGGGATGCCCGCGTCTGGCAGGACACCGTCGATCAGACGCTCGACTTGACCGGGGTCGAATGGTCGGTGCGCAACGGAGGGGATCTACAGGCGGAGATTCACCGACTCAAGGCGATGGAAGGCGAGGTATATGCGCGCCAGGCTGACATGAAGGCGCTCTCTGCTTCGGGACATAAGTTCCTGAATGGGGCCATGCACTATGAGACGTGCCAGGTTGGTGGAATATAACTTTTTTTAAATATGTTATATAAAAGACAAAACCGCTAAAACTTCGACGTTATTTAAATTTTTTAAAAAATTAAAAATTCTATATCAAATTTTTCTGTTTATTATTGTCATTTGCTGAGAACTTTAATAAACTTCAAAGTTTTAGCGGTTTTTTTATTTTATTATATTTCATTTTTAAATGGTTTAATTAAAAACCGTTTCAAAAACCACTTATGAAAATGTTTGGGTCTTTCTTTATATTTGTATTATATTTTGTATCGTTATTAACACTTAGAGAATATTTATTTTAATTTATTCTATTGTTCGGCGTTTTCTTTAGAAAACACAATAATTTTTGTTTTATGTAAGATATAGAATCCAGACACAAATTAAATTACATACAAAGATAAAGACATTTATACGGTTTTTTGTACAGTTAATTGAAGCGTCAATCATTTGGATTGTAGATTTTATACCTTCAGTTGTATTCTCCCGAGTTTTAAATGTTCTTAATATTTTCTATTTTTATTTACATAATGCAAAATACAACGTATGGTAAAGAATTAACTACTTTTAGTGACTCACATAAAAAGATTATTGATTAGTTTGTTATTGAATGACATGTAATTGATAAGATCGATTACTGCTTCATTAGTTATAACTTATATATATTTAATTAAAAAAGTGATTATTATCAATTTAATAGTCATTGTCTGTTAAAATGACATTATTAAAATAATTTAACTATCTCAAATAATAGGTTGTAATTGTGAAAGCCTTCACATATTATATTACAATTATAATATTTATTTTAAAATGTGAAATATAGTCATATTTCAGACATCAATTAAGTAGTGAGTTAACATTTGTCACAGTAGTGAACGAAAACAGGAAAATCCTTGATTTAATAAATAATCTAGTCAATGCGCCATATATGCCTAACCGCGTGTTTCTCTTCCAGACCGCCTTCAGCCAATGTCACGGGCACGAGGCGAGCTACCCGCAACCCAGTGCCGCCCTGGAGCAATGGGTCCGCGATGTCGTCAAATCCGGAATCGACCGGCAGACCGCGCTCATTGACCGGTGCCGCGAGCGACTCGCTCTGGTCTCGGAGGCGGGTGACCGGGAGCGTCGGTTCCGCGAGACCCTGGACCGGGTGGAGGAGGCCCTGGCCACCGGCGAGACCAGTCTGGACCGTCTGCGAGCGGTGACCGGCGAGCGGGACAGCGAGAGTTCCTCCAGTAGGAGTATGATGCGAGCCAACGCGGATAAGGTGCAGGCGGTGCGCGCGGATCTGGCGGACAGTCAGGCTACACTAGAGGTGGGCGCATGTTTCATTCTTAAACTACCCAATTCTTTAAAAAAAATTATAAGACCAATAATCGAATTATTGGTATTGTATATTATGTTATTATATTGATTCTATATAACTAATTTTGTAAATAAAATTTAGAAATGTCGGTAAAATTTTTAGAGATTCAGATATTTGACACATATTTTATAATATTTCAAATATATTTATTGATAGGTTTTTAAATGTAAATAAACTTGTTATTAAAATATAAGTGAGTTTTTAATTAATAATTTTTTTATTATCTTCATTACCTTAATTCTGGCAATCCGGTGAAGTTAGATAAATAATTGGTTATCTTTATTTATACGATATTTTTATTGTCAATTGATTATTATTTGGTAAAATTTGACTAGGGTCACCGAATACAAATTTTTAGTCATTTTATTTTTTCACGATAATGATGCACTGCAAACACAGTAATAATAAGTGACTTATACAGTAAATTATTAAACTAATGAACCAAATAACAAATACAACAATTAATAAAAGAATTTGTTTTTCATTTGATATAAATTACCGTTTTTTTCTATCTTACCATTGTATCGTTCAGTCTTTACAAGAATCCGCGGTCGACCTGTCCCGCTGTCTGTCGGAATGCGGTATCACAGAAGCCGCGATTACTGAGGCGGTGACCGACCGGCTCGGCCGCTCCCTCGACAAGCACCGTCGTCTCTCGGAGCAGGCGCGCTCCAGCGGGGAAGCCGCCGAGTCCCAGCTGGTGGGCAGTCAGGAGCTGCCAGCCACCGTGGAGGCACTGGGCGCCTGGCTGACGGCCACCGAGCGCCGGTTGGCGGGCCTGCAGATGGCCAGTCTCAGTCCGGCTGGTCTGGGGGAGCAGGGGAGGCAGATGATGGTACTGGCCGCCGACCTGGAGGGACGTAAAGCGGGGGTGGAGGCGGCCAGTAGGCTGGCCGCTCAGTTGGATCCTGCAGCGGCGGCTGGCCTCGATCCTATCATCACCAGGTTGGCCACCCTTTTGCCAGCCCGGCTTGTTTCAACTTACTTATATACTTCAGTTAGGCAAAATAACACCAGCTGTCATAAACAGCCCAATTTTTAATGTTTTTTTATAGTTCATTAATTTAAAGTTGCTCTTTAGCAGTGGAACTGGATGAAAAAGGGTTTTAAAAAAGACTAAGTACCTACCATGTAAACTTATCACATTGATTATTATCATCACAATTTTGAATCCCAAATTTTAACCAAATTGATTTTTATGTAAAGCCTTATTCTGAGTAACTTTTTTAGTCTGACCCAATCCTATCAAATTTTACCTGGTGATGACCTGAACATAGAATTGTTGCATAGGTGTATATTAACTTGGTACTTATCATTTATTAAATATACCAAAATTTAACTGAAGTTAACGCCTATGAAGGCTTATTCTTAAAATCGTGTTTTTATTATGATCCTATTGATTTAAAAAATAATTTTTCAGATCAAGTATATTATTTTTTAACACGTTTTCAGAAAAATATGGTTAAATAAAGCATAAGAGAGTACAAATTGAAAAAATTTGGTGGTGGGTCTTGGACATGATAAACCGCCTTGTAATTCTAGGGGTGAAACATGTTGAAATCGGTTATCAAAGTTTCACTATGTTATTTAAAGTTATTTCAATAAACAAATTAGTTACATTGCCATCTATTAAATGAATCTAACTATAATCTAATTATAAAAATCGTGAAACTGTTGCTATAGAATGGAAAATAAAATTTCCCCTTAGCATACCAAAACAACCAGACAGATCCTTAGATTAACCACTCTATGTGCTTTCCTCACCGATACAGATTCGATGTGGTGTCAGGCAAGGTGCAAGCACGTCAGGAGGCACTCGCAAGTCTACACGAGGAACTCTCCAAGTTCCAGCGCGGGGTCCGGGGTGTCAGCGACTGGGTCACCAGGACCAGCGACCAACTTGGCGCGCGCACGTTCAACCGGCTCGATGACGACCGCTTCAAGGGGAGGATTCTCGAGGCTAAGGTAACAGCGCAATATATTATGTGTCGTCTATCCTATAGCCCGTCCGAAGATGTCTTTCGTTGTTTAGGACTATAATAATAATTATTATTATATTTTCAGGCATTATTAATTGTAAATGGGCTTTATACTTTTTATAATTACTTTCAAAAAAAGTAAATATCCGAAATTTTTATTATAATTTGATGACAACATTATTTCAGAAATTTCAACAGAAAATGTATTGAGAAAGTTAATATCAAACGAATTGTAGTAACCCTGCTTCGTGTAATTGTCATAAGTTAGTGTATCAATTTGAGTTTTAGTCATGGAAGTTGAGAGAATCGTTCTAAAATTCGCATTTTTTAAAATTTTTTTAGCCGTATGTTTTTCACTAGTCATTATTTTTGGTTGTTACAATTTATTAATTAAGTCATATATTTTTTAATTAATCAAAAAAACCTTCAAAGTGGTAAAATTGAATTGGTTTATTTTAAATTGTATATTGTTGATACCTTTTATACGTTAATACTAAAATCTATTCACCTTAGCAAATTTAATATAAGTTCAATGACTGGCTTCCACTTTGACTTCAGCTCCAACGTAAAGGCCATGAAGACGATCTAGAGAAAGCACACAGTCTGGCCGAACAACTGCTCTCCATGGATGGTGTGACTGACCAGTCTTGTGTGTCGGAGGTCGTGGCAGAACTGGACCGAAGCTGGGCCACCTTGGGCGAACTGTTGGACTCGCGAGCACAGGAACTTGTCAACCGGGAGGAACACGGCAAGAAGTATCAAGAGGAAAAGAGTGAAGTGAGTCAGTCTTGCCGGAATATCACAGATCACTCATTGACCATTTGTTAATTAACGAAAGTTGTTAAGTTTGTCAGATGTATTAATAATTTTATATTGATTTATAATGATCGTTGATAATTATATTTAGCTTATCAGATTATTAAATAATTGTATTTATGGATAGTTAAAGCATCGAATATTGTGCGATTGTCAGACAAGATTTGTTCATGGTCGTCTTATTTAATAAACACTAACATTTTACGTCCATGATTTCGACTTGCCAACTCTTCCACTCTTGTGAAATAAACCGTTTTTAATCATAATTAAATAAAGTAGGTAATGTATATGGAATTTTCTTTAATTTAAGTTATTTTAATATCGTAATGTAGGCTACAACAAAAGTGAAGATGGTATCAACTTGTTTCACATTAAAGAGAATTAGCAACATAGAATTGATAGAACATATTGGGCCGATGATTTTCAAGTGGCAGAGGCCTGGCTAGTCCGGACAATTCTTCTATTATTATTATCATTTGTACTTCACAACTACTGTTAACTTGTGACACGCTCCACTGACTCTCCTGCTTGCCTGCAGCTACTGGAATGGCTGGGTCAGATGGAAGCTCAGATGAACACCCTGCAGCCGGTCTCCGTGGATGCTGATGAGATCAGCCGTCAACTGGTAGAGATAACCCCGCTGATCGGGGAGCACAGTGAGGCCCAACAGCGGGTTGCTAGTGTGACACAGCTGGGCCAAGTCTACGATGCTGTACTGCAGGGGGTGCAGCCCGCGGAAGCGCTCATAGTGTCCGGCGCGGCAGATCGAGCCCTCAGCCCACAACGGAAGACGCGTAAGTCTTCGTAATTCTTTCTAGAGAGCACTTTTATTTGGTAATTTTGGATTAAATTATAATATATATATATATATGGCATTTATTGTACTTTAATTCATGTACATAGTTCTTTTAGAAACAATTTTTCTAAATAAAAATTATCTTTTTATTCCAAACTGAATTTTTATAACTTAGACAAATAATAGATACACAAACGTCCCCAAACGGAAGTGGAAATGCATTATGAGAGTATGTTCCCCTCAAAAAGAAATCTCTTTCAATTCGGTTATGTATAACTCTTGTACTAGTGTATTTATTTACATTTATTAACTATAGTGTTCCAATATTTTGAAAATACAAAATATTGTATTTTAAACTTTAAATTATTATATGAAATAATACTTTGTCTTTTCTCTTAATTTCCAAAAAATTTCCTTTTTGAACATCTTTAAAAGCCTGTTTTGGATAGTATTTTTTACAACTAATAAATTTAGTTGTTTAGTTTTAATAAAGCAATTATTATAGTTCACTAAAGTGTTGTGTATAACTATTCGTAAAAATAGATAGTTGTAACGTGATTACAGACTAACAATTTTTTTGTGAATTAATTATGAGAAAACTATAAATATTTATTATTATATCACATTACTTTTTCTTGTACGAGTGATATATTTAATAATTTTTTATGTCACAAATTTTTTTAAATTTTTTATTTGGCCACCGTTATTTTAATAAAACATATTTTGCTGTTTTTTAATATACATAATTGATTACAAAGATACAACAATATTACACAAACTAAGATCTTTGAATATAGATCAACTATATTATGTTAATATAATTTAGTGTGCGGTATCATTTGCTTCGTTTAATTAATCAATACTTTAAAAATTAGCGTTTACATTTAACATTAGTTGTATTATTGTTTTACTGTTATTATATTCTATATGTTGGATTCAGCTTCAAGCAATATTTCAAAACGTCGAAGTAAGTTTGCTAATCATCCAAAAAACCAGCTAATATTGCTTTAGATCTTCTTAATACACTTCTTCATAGTTCACAATCTTTGTTTCCAATCATGAAACATTTTTTCTGTTTAATCACTTATAACATGAAGTAGTAATGAACTCTCTATATAATATATCTATATGTATACTGCTTGCTTTTTTAACAATTAACAATTTCATTTTGAATAAGAAAGATTTATTTTTTATTAATTTGTTTTACAAATTTGTACCTTGGTTGGTAGACTTTCGCTTATCTAATCATTGGCCCGCTTATCCCTCTTAATCCCGCTTACCTCACCCCCCCCTCCCCGCAATGGAAATCAAATTCAATTGCTTAAGGAGCGAGACGCTTTGCCCGGGAACAGTATCCAGCTCACAACAGAGCTAGAGGGGCTGTCTCACCCTCTCCAATAAGTCCAAATTCAAGCAGCGAATCCAGCGGAGTTTCATCTGCTGATATCATGTTTTCACTTCAAGGTCTGCTCTTCTAAACCCTTTCTATTTTCATCATCTAATTTCAACTAATTAAATCTATGCAATCAATAAGCTACAACTCACATTGTAACTGTAGATTCCTGCTAATTCGCTGCTCATATTCACAATAAATGTCATTTATTTTCTTTATGGTACTATGATATATTATCTGGTTAATATATTAATTATTAAAAAAGTATAACTGTACAATTAAGTAACTTTTTTAATATGTAAATGTTAAAATATATGACTGATAATCATGACGGGAGAGAAAGTACAAGCTGAGAGAGTTAATGAATGGAGAAGAGTAAAAAAGAAATATGTGTAGGCTAAAAGAAAGAGAGTGAAAACTTAGACATGAATTGATTTAATTAGAAGATTACTAATAAAAATCCCCTTGAATGTGGAAGCCACAGCTTTAATCAATGGCTAGGTTATAAAAATTATTCATGTAAGCTGATTCAAAGATACGTATGTGAGAAAAAATTACATTTATGAATTCATTTATAATTAGAAAAACTAAAAGAATGACCAGAATTAAAAATGGGAGAAAACGGCACTTTAAATACTTGAAGAATTAATATTTCTTTTGTGTTCTTTAAGCCTGGAATCGAAATTTCTATCTGTCTCATCGATATAGAATTTCGGGCAGTTGTTTCAAGGAATTTTATATTATAAATACTACGATTATCAACGGGTTTAAAATAAGTAGGAAAATTGAATGTGAATTGTACTTTCTCTACAGTTATGATTATGAATTGACCCTGAAACATTGACATTTACCATTTTTTAATAAATCTATTTAATTGTGTAGTTTGATTTTTTAATTATTCCTCAGGCGTTTATAGCTTTTTACGTATGATAATAATTATCCCATTATTATTTATATCGTCTATTTTTAATTATTTCTTCATTCATAATTAGAATAAACTAACGACAAAGTCTTCTAAGATATTTTTTTCTCATAATTAATAATAAAAATAGTGGATTCTTATTTCATATGTTATTTGATATTATCACCCTTAACCAGTATTATCTCATATTGCATTTATTACTCGTGATAAAAAAGTTAATCAAATTGAAAAATATAATTAATTTAATATTGATTTTTTTAAAGTATTTAGAAAATATACAGTCCCTCAACACTTATTTGCAGTTACAAGTAAAGTCGTATACGGTTGTATTTTGATGAATAAGTTTGAATTTTGTTAAATAATAAATAACTATTTCGTGTATAATAAAATCTATTTATAATTAAATATATAAATATATTTTTAATTTACATGTTTATTAAAATATTTATTATTAAACTATAGTTTAAAATAGTCAATTCAATCATTTAGAATATAACATCGCTTATAGAAACTTTATTTATTTCATAGAGATTTTATAAAAGAAAAAATATACTCATTAGATAATTTTCTGTTAAAACTTAATGTTTATATAATTTTTTGTTAATAGATATTTATTCTGCAGAAAGTTTGTAAATATAAATTTTATTGGATAGTGTTTTATATATAGATATATTGGTATCGAATTATTAGTTGACCCGTTTTTCTATATACATATTCTATCAACTTTTTTTTGTTTTGTAATGTTCCAGAAATCAGCGATGTTGCCCTTGAACTAGAAGACATCAATGACCGCTACAACCTGATTGGTGACCGCCTCGTGGACAGACGCACGGACCTGGAGGCCATGCTCACCCGAGTAGAGGAGTTCCAGGCCAAGTTGGAGACCTTGGTCACTTGGCTGGATGATAAGATATCGGCAGCAATGCCGCATGAGACGGTGGCAGCTGACATCGAAGAGTCCAAACTGAAGCTGCAAGAGCATAAGAAGTAGTTTGCCGCCTATGCTATATATTTACTATGTTTACCTGACTCATAACAGTGTTTATTTTTAGCGATCATAATAATAAGCTATAATCGAAAGACATTGTGTTTTTAGTAACCGTTGAATTTGGCGTTAATTTAATAATACAGATAACTGTTTGGAAAATGGAATAAAGCCTGCAAAATAAAGAGAAATGTTATCTATGAAAAATGTTAATAAAGAATTTGATGTAATTTTTTACATTTCAATATAATATAACAGGGGTCGTGCGCACCATACTTTTATACTTTTTCATACTTTTTCAGAAAATATATATATTAAAAAAAATACCGTTTTCTTAAAATATTTAAAAGTTTGTAAACATTTTTCAAAAAAATATATTATATTTTTCAAAAAATTTTAAAATATTTAAAATCTTTTTATACATTTTTTTAAAATATATATTATATTTATAAAAATATACCATTTTCTCCCTTTTAATTTCTCCCTTTCTAATAAAAAAAAGAGCAGAGAAAAAATAATTAAACAAACATAACTACATACATACTACTACTACTACCATAGTCATAGATACTATACATTTATACTTATATACTTATATTCTGTAATTTTAGCTGAAATATTGTATTTAAAAATCATACTTTTCTTTTTTTCATACTTTTTTACAATTGTGGCGCACGACCCCTGTATAAATGCTGAATTTTTGTACTTGCTTAATTTATTAATAATTTGTTGTAAAATTAATATCTGTAATCTAAATTTGTTTAATTTTCATATGTAAATTGTTTTTAGAAATATCTACAAAATACATCAGGATAATATGATGAAAATGTAAAGTAATTGAAATATTCTGTGGAAACTTAATGTATTGCTACTAGCATTGCTATAGAAATGTCTGTAAACTTTTCTGCATTATTGTTATTGAAAACAATTTTGAATGCAAAATTGAATAAATTAGTAAATTATAGAAACGAATTACAGTTTATAAACAAAACACTTGTCGATCATATTTTTATTATAGGAGTGGACAGTAGGGCCTAAATTATACGCTTCGAAATCAAAACCGGAAAATTTTGCTTTTATGGCACGAAGGGATAAGAAAAAGCTTTTATAAATTGTAAATATGTTTCTAAAAACATACATTTATTAATTATTATTTAAAAAAACTAGAAAATATTAGAAAATGTTCCCCATATTAAAATTTTCCATATATATATAATACATAGTTTATTAAAGTTTCATCTCAATAAATTGCACAGTAGTTACAATTTCAAAAAGTAATCATACCTAACTCCTAGCCAGTTGACTTTGTACAATATGCCGGGCAATCCTTTCCTGCAGATTCCACGACGAGCTGAACAACATGGGCCCAGCGCTAGAGGACCTGCGTGATAAAGCGGCCGACTTGCTCCGCAATCGGGACTACGTTCCGGGCGTGACGGAGGTGCGCGAGCAGGTGGGCCAGCTGGAGAAGAAGTGGGCCGCGCTCAAGGTAAGAGCTGCTGCTGCTGTTCACACACACACACACACACACACACTGACACCACTTTACAGTGAAACAAAATAATTTTATGCGGTTCCATCTCTTCGAGGAATACTTAAAATGCATTTCAAACTTAATTTTTTGTCTATTACCATATTTGGACACGGTTTTAACAGAATTTTGTTAAAAACAAAAACGAAACCTAAATATATAGGCTAACATTGTTCTAAACACGTTGGATCATACATAACAAATTCTTTTTACGCAAACTGTCGTATACTTTAGTAACTATAAAACCAATACTTTTTTAACATCAAAAAATATTATAATAAGTATAAAATTATTAATGATACTTTACTTTTCTGCAAACCTGAAATATCGCATTATAGTCAATATTATATAATTATAATAATAGCCCTATATAATATATCACTAGAATATTGGCTAAAATGGTCATATTTCAAAAGTTTTTATAAACAACAGTTTTACTAATGGACCAATTAAATAATTCATAGAGAGATTTTATTTACACGATTAACCATTATCCAAGAGATCGGTGTCTTGAAAGAAACGGTTTTTCTGGCATTGTTACAGCCATATAGCCAGAAGATGACCATCTCTTATACTTTTGTTTAATTGCAGGAGATGTCTCTGGCGCGCCAACGCAGCATGGAGGAGACGGGCGGGCAGCTGCAGGTCTTCGCTGACACCAAGCGCAACCTGGCCACCTGGCTCGGGCAGAAGCAGCGCATGATCGGGGTGTTGGGACCTGTTGTCACCGCGCCCTCCATGGCCACTAATCAACTGCAACAGGTGGGTGCCTTCCTCCCTCCTCTTTGCCTGTCTGTCTGGCGTCTGTCAGAAAAAGACATTTTAGATAATGTATAATCACCTAAGCATCGATATCGTCAAATTGCTTATTTTTACGTTATATGACTTAAATGTACTTTATGCTTTTAATAACGTTGTTAATTCATAATATTTTAAATTATTTATGTATAATTTAACTTTACCTATAACGTTTCTTCCAAAATTTGTATTTATTTGTTATGGCAACAATGAAGTTTTAAAATACTTTTATTTTATTGAACTATATTTTAGTAATAAAATTAAAATATTATAAATTACAATTTATGTAAACTAAAAATTATACTTTAAAAATATCTACTCACCAAGTCAAAACTTTAACACAATATAATACATATATTTTCAATGAAAAGTAATTTTGAAATACAAACATTATTATAATAAAAAAAACAATTCATTGGGAGTATATGTTTAATTGTATGTCTCTTTGTGTGTGAGATGTTGGATGTTTGAAGTATATTTGATGACGACTTGTTACATACAGGGTTGAGTACAGTTATTATACATTAAAATTGTTATTATAAATTTTCAGCAAATTTAATCTGTTAAATTTTTATTCTATTTTTTATTAAAGTAGATTCAAATATTAAATTATTTAAAAAATTGCAATAATTATTGCAATATTGTAATTATATAAATAATTAGTTAATTCTCAATGTTTAATCCTTGCTTCCCACTTGACAATAAGCATTGTCCTTTTGTTTTTTGTAAAATAATCTTTTTTCACACGAATAATGTGTCCTTATTTTCTCTATACAAACATCCCTAATACTAGACATAGTATACCTATAATTGTAGGTTTATATAACCCAAAATGTATAATTACCGAAATGTATGATGCTATGAAAAGAATACGTTAACTCTGGACAGTGTAATATATACATAAAGAGGAAAGTTTAATATACAACATGCAATACATGTTCTCTATACTCCGCTTTCGTATGCTTGGTAATAAGGTGCAACATGTATTAAATGTTAAATAAATATTTCCTATTTAGATATAATTACACTATTTCACAGTTTAATACATTTGTGAAATCTATCAATCTAAAGGTAATTTCTTCATTATTATCGTTTGACCCAAGTACTTTTTCTCGTGTTTTTTCATGAGCACCATTTTGATAAATCGAATTTATTTTTTTGCATTAGGAGAAGATATTCAATTCTTTAACATGGAAGGTGATATGTGTTATTTCCTATTTAATTTTTCTTGTTTATTTTACGACTGAAATAATTCCAAAGGCTTGTGTAAAATGACCATTCAATCTCGGCTTTTATGTATATATGTTACATATAGCAAATTACACAGTTAACGATAATTTCCAAACCTTAGAGTGTTCACTAATGTGCATTAAAAGATTTAACATTCAAGGGTTTAGTTGGTTTTTGGAATGTTCCAGTCACTTCCTTTTTCTTCTTTTGTTCAGGAGAATATTCTTGCAGAACGCCTGCAGGAGGTAAGTTAATACTTGGAGTCAAACCAACAGAGTTGCAAAAAAATCTTCTGCCTGGATATTTGATATTAAAAACTTCCATGAAATCTTAATAACATAATATTTTTTATTGATTAGCGCTTGCAATAAATTTGTTGTGGTCAATTAAATATATACTATATGTGTATGATATACAATTATTTTTGTTTGTCATTCAATGAAGTGCTTCAGAGACTAGAATGCACGTGTATCCTACTTAAGACATCATTACCTTGTAACGCTGAAATAAATATGCACATCCTACCTCTTGACCTATTGATTATGGTGGTTATATTTGGATGCTTGGTGAAAAATAAAAATACGATAGATTTGGTACAATCGCTGCTGGAGTCGAAATTTTGTCAGTATATCTATCATTCTTGTTCGAACTTAACGAGTTTAACAACAAACACTTTTCTTCACCTTACTGGGAAAGTTTTAGACAATTAGTTTATAATACGCTCTGTTGATTGTGTTGCAGTGTTGTACTTACAGTCACAGTTACACTATCTCCCTCAGATTAGACATTGTCAGTGCTGGCTATTTTAAACATTAGTTGTATAATCATAATCTGCACACGATCATGCAGCTTTAAACACAATTTTCCCATCCTCTCATGTAGATATGCTTCTTTGTATGTATTGATACCTTTATCCGATCATGTATTCATACTTTATTTCAATTGTGTGTGTGTATGGTGCAAGTCACTAAAGCTGAAATCATCTGTAGAATTGTCTTGAAATGCTTTCTGTTTGGTTCAGTCAACACATCTGATGCATGTTTCTTTTTAGTCTGATAATATAAATGACACGTACTTATTTTATTCATTCAGAAATCATAAAACAGAGTCACATTTTTATACATACAGGTTCAAGTTCTCCAAGAAGATGTCGACAGTCTTACACCCGACGTTCAACGGCTCAACACCGTAGGAGAGTCTCTCCTCAGTAAACTACCACCCAAGTCTGACCACGCCAAAAACGTCAGCACTGCCATGGCTGAAGTCACCGACAGTCTTGATTCTATTCGGAAGACTTTAACCGATCGTGAAACCGCTCTTAGGAGCCTCATAGGACCCAGCGCAGAGTTCTATGCAGTGATCAACAAAATCAGTGATTCCCTGCCAATATTACAAGAACGCGTGGACCAAATCAAGTCGAACAATCCAGAACTTGAGAAAGAACAGCTTTCTTCTCTAACCTCAGATCTTGCCCAACTTCGTGAAAATGTGCGAAAAGCAAACGATCTCTGCAAACACCTGTGTCAAACAACAGAGGACCCCGCGATACAGTTTGATCTGAAGAACAAGGTCTCCAACCTGGAGAGAACCCTTCGCGACCTTCAGCACAACATTGACACCCGACGCGGCGACATGGATCGAGCAGCTCAGACCGGCGATCGATTCGAGGCGCGACTCACCAACCTGGCTGATTGGGTGGAGGGCAAGAAACGTGATCTCCAGTCGGGAGGGCTGCCATCAGCTCGTCCTGGCGCCAGCGAGGCGGAAATTGAAGCTCAAGTACGAACGAGTCAGGTAAGATATACCTACAGCTGTTGTTTATCCTTATTGAACTTGGTTAAATATTTATGTTGAACTTCTTGAATTGTCAATTATTCAATTATTGTTACTATTGAGTAAATCAATTATTTTTAATTTTCGTGTTCGACTTATTATATATATTTTTATATATATATATATAATGCATTACAAAATATATATAATAGCGTATACATAAATAATATCGCATGCGACATTCAACTTTTCAGACGTCCGACGAACTTGAGGTAAGGGCTTATAATTACTCGCCAAATAATAGTGTATCAGTAATGACCTTATTGCATTTATTTAATTATTAAAACTAGTGTTAGCTTAGTTTTCTTATTGCCTTTCATTAAAAAATGTTGCAGCATAATATATTCTTTTTTGCGGAAAATGCTAATATTGATTTTACGCTTTCTACTAACTTATATTATTATTTATTTGTATTTTAACATTTACTTAAAGATCTACATGCAATATTCTAATCGATAGCTTTTGCCGTGCTTTTGTTAGAGTATTTCTTAATACATTGTTTAACACATTGATTATGTTTGATATCTGTATATATCATGAACTATTATGAACTAAACATTGAATATATTTTGAAATCTTAAATTTGCTATAAATGTGTCGCATTGTATTTTGTTTTATTCACAATGAAAGCGCTACTATTCTAGTGCCTGTAAACTTGTTATAAGCTTGACATTATCACATATTTCTATCCTGAAATAGGCTATATTTATTGTATCACCCTTTTGTCAAAGTCTGCACCCCACCTGACCATATAATCAATTTATAAAATAAAAAATTACTCTGCAATACATTATAAAATGTGTTATTTAAAAAATCAAAAACATAATCTTGATTAAACACAAAAATTAAAGGTTACAAGAACTGTAGCAACATTTATATTAATAAATAATGTTTAAAACTTGGGATATTTTATTGTTTATTCTCTTATAATTTTTCACAAATTGTTGTTTACCTTAACAAATTTGAATACAAAGAGCAGAAAACAGTAAATACATAATATTCACAATAATATATTATTTAAGTAGACAACGATTATATTTTATAAATTCAGCATATTTGACACTTGATACATTCAATAAGATCAAAACATTACCCAATTTACTTTATTTCAATGTATTAAAATATTAACAGGCATGGCTATATCGTCGTTGTCGGCTCAGTATCTCACATGTGAATTTTTTTGAATTATTCAGGAAAAATATAATTTATAGTTCGTTTATTATTGCACTGAATTTTTAAAGCTTCGACAAATAGTCTATTGAATATAAAATCATTTTAACGAAATGCTAATCCGTTGGATGATAATATTTGAGTTGTCGGCAACACTTGTCGCATGTGATTTATTGATGGCTTGAACAAATGTGAGACATTAAGCATTATTTTAATGTAAATATTATATGTATTTGTACATCGTTGTTTTTGGTCCTAAAGTTGTATTGTCCCCAATAAAATAATACATTAAAACGAAATTCTGGAGCGTAGTATGTATTTTATCTTTTTTTTCGTTCTTTAGAATCTGCAAAGCGAACTCAGAATTCGGCACAACGAACTGGACGATCTCTCCCGACAGGCGGGGGAAGTATTGGGGGATCGAGGGACGGCAGCTAACGCCGACTCTCCACGAGTCCAGCGGATGCTTCGTCAATTGGAGCAATTGCCGGGAGAGCTGTCTCGTTTGGAACAGACAGTAGCCAATCAGAGTCGATCCCTCCGGGATGCCGAAGTGAAAGCTGGTGACCTACAGGACAAGATAAACCGACTTAAGGTATGCTTATAATGATCCGTTGTTGCTTTAACCTATGCAGTTCATTCTTGCACCTCTTTTATGTATTTACACTACATAGGCGGATCCAGGAAATTTAAAGGAACAGGATACAATCAAAGAATAAGGGAAAATTAACATAAAAATAAAAGGGTGCACTTTAATAGGTACTTTAAAGCGAGTGGGGTCCGGATCCCCTGAATGCGCCCTTGTGCTAAGAATAAATATTGATTATGTAGAATTGAGGTGTCTATTATTTAGTATTAGAGTAAATCAAAATAATAACCGTCTATAAACTTATTATGTTTATTCTTTGTTTCGAAAACGCAAACAAGGTATAATTATTTCATTTCGAAATAATGTTACGGAGGATATTATATCTATTACAATTTATTGATCACTGTTCTTTCGTGAAAAATTTAAATGGCGCTTAGTTATACTTACTCGATGGTCATAATTCTGCATTAACTGAAAATGTAGTGTATATCCTACTCAAAAATAATGTATTAACAAATATTAATTACTTTTCATCAGAGTCGCAATTCTACCCAAATTAAATATGAATAAATTTAGCGTTTTAATTCTACGAATATCCTTGTTTTATGTTAGTTACTAACTACCATTGATGTTCTCCCCACAAACAGTCCTGGCTGGATCTGGAGGAAGGCAAGCCACACCTGACCGAGTGTCTTCCCATCCAGCGAGAGGAGGTGTCCCGCGCGGTGACCGAGGTGAGCCAGGCGGTCCGCGACCTGGAGCACAAGGCGGCAGACCTGGCCGACCTGGAGGACCGGGTTGCCCAGCTCTCGAGGGGCGGCAGCAGTGAGGCCAGCACCCTGCGCGGGCAGACGGCCGGACTGAGGCGGCGTTTGGAGGCGCTCGAGCTCGCCGCCAAGAATAGACAGGTAGATAGTTGCACACCGCCCCCCCCCCCCCCCTCCTTCCTGGATGGATCAGTTCAGCTACTGTATTCGTCATTATCTGTCTTCTTTACTGGATATTCTAAGAGATAGGTCAATTACTACAATACCCTTACACACGTGTGATTAAAACATTTATCAAGAAATATTATGAAAAAGTATACAATTTAGAAAATGTCAATTGTAATTTATTGAGATCGATGACTTTTTTTGTTTAGAAAACATCATTTGTAAATTGTAAAAAATCTGTTTTTGAAAAGTCGCATCATTTTGTGAAAATTTTATCAGGGTATGTTTTTCACTCTTTAGGGACATCATTATTTTTATTTTTAGCCACCAAAACTGTTTCATGATTATATTTTATATTATATAAACTTAATTTTTCAAATTCTAGCTCCATAAATTATTCATTTTGTTGTGTTTTATAATATATCATTAAATCAAAATTACATCAGATGTTTTTGAATTACGGATGACATTTTTTTGGTAATTCAATCGTTGCTGCCTGACTTACATCGAATATATAAGGTGTTATTGAACTTGTGCACGTGTATACAATGCAAAAGATTACGACCTGTTATTCCAATGTCATCTCCAGAGCGACCTTCAACGCATCCAGTCGCGCGTGCAGGACCTCCACGACGCCCTGCACGACCTGGGCAGCAGCCTCTCTCGGCTGGAGGAGCGCTGGGACACCCTGCAGCAGAGGAGAGACAGCAGCAGCGACAGCCCGGCGCCTGCAGCGGCATCGGCTGGGGCTGGCGGACGGGCCACAGTGAGTCTGCCGCCCAAGGAGCGGCTGGCGAGTCTGCTGGAGGAGGCCGAGTGTCTGCGGCCCCACCTGTCCGACGCAAGTCGCGCTCTGGGGCTGCTGCAGGAGGAGCTGACAGCGTGTGGCGATCGGTCGTCTAAGGTGACCACGCAGTCTCTCGTCGATCAAGTGGATCAGGAACAGGAGAGGTACGCCCGTATGTAGAGGGCAGGGCAGGGCAGGGCAGTGTCCTCAACCATTTTTAACTCATACTAATCATACTAACAATATGAGTAGAACATTTTTTACACCCTTTTTGATGGGTCATAAAATCGCAATTTAAAATGTCTTGGTAGAGATTTTACTGCACGAATAAAATATGTAATACTATAATTAATTATGTCAAACATTTTCAAATTATACTATAGTTACAAATACTATATAGGACCATATCATTATGATACACTAATTAAATGCTCAATATGCTAGCCTTCGTGCAATGAGTATACAGTAATTTTGTATAATTAAATTGTTTCCAACAATATTATACAATACAACTATACCTCAATATACTATCAATTAATAAATACTTAGTTAATGATTCTTTAAATGTAATATTTTGATGTTGCATAAACATAGTATGTCTGATTTTAGTGACATCAATTTGAAATGACTCTTAGTAATTTAAAGGGATCCATGATTTGCAAAATGTTAATGAAACAGCATGCCGACTAAATTATAATTGAATTATTTAACAAAATCAATTCTATCTTTCAGTGGATTTCATGCCCATAATTTGTTTACGGAAAAAAATCATCATTTTTTATCTTTTATATAAGTTATTTTTGGTTTAATATTAAATATTTTATCTCGAATGTGTAATTTGTTCAACTCTTAGACTCGCCAAGTTGCTGGGACAAATATCCGGACAACTTGACCAAATACGAGCGGGCGATGAGATAGTCGACAAGTTCAAGAACCGTATCCGCATCGTTTCCCAGCGTCAGAAGGGCCTCGTAAGTCAACTGGACACAATGCCGACACCTGCGCTCGACAGCGATTCTCTGCGTGACCAAGCCGACGACCTACACCACGTGATCAATCAGGCCGACGAGTGCAAGGACAGTGTCGAGAGCTTCCGCACAGAGGCGGATACACTGGTCAAACAGGGCTACATCAATGCGGCCGGACGACTGGAGGAGCGAGTGGACAAACTGGCCAATGAGAATCAACGCTTGACTCAGAGAGCCAAAGAGCAGCTGGCTGCGGTCGATCAAAGACTCGCCGATGTCACCAAGTTCACGGACATGCATGTTGCTGTCGTTGCCCTTCTTGAGGCCGCCTGGGCGAATGATGTCATTGCAGAAAGTGCCGCTGACGACGCCAAACAAACTACTGAAAAAGATCTAGAAGAACTCAAGAAATTCCGACACAAAGTTGTGGAACCGGCTCAGAAACGTGTAGACGAGTTAGTCAACGCCGGCCAGCAATTGCTACGCTCAGTTCCTCCTGGTATATCTGCACGAAAAGTAGAGCATGACTTGGAGAAGGTCACCAAGCAGATGACAGATCTGATCGAGTATGTATCACACAAAGAGCAGTCAGTAGACACGTCATTACTACAGGCGGGCAAGTTTGAAGAGAGCTGTAGTGTGCTCCGGGACTTCCTGGCCAGTATGGATGAAACACTGGTCGCGGAAAATACGCCCTCCTCGGAATATCACATCGTCAAGGCTCAACTCAACTCGCACAAGCTTCTACTCAAGATGCTGCGTGACCGACAGCCTAGCCTTGAATCTCTTAATCAACTCGGCAGTCAACTGTCCACTACGGCGGAGGGTGATGCACGCATGCAGATTCAGACTCAACTCAGCACGCTAAATAAGGAGTTTTCACGGTGTCAAACAATCGCCAACTCTCGTATGGCAGGTTTTGAGCAGGGCGTTCGACTGGCGAAGAAGTTCAGAGATCGGTATGAGCCAGTGTTGGCCTGGCTGGATGCTGCTGAGAAACAGTTGGTTGGAATGGACGCTCTCGTCACCAATGATCCAGCTAATATTCAGCAACAAATTGACGAACACAAGGTCAGACAATGTTTCATGATTGTATTTATTTTTTATTAGAATTCCATTTTAAAAGATTTATTTGTTTGTACGCATTATAGTGTACCATTTAAAAAAAATTCTTTGTTCATTCTTTGATAATAATTATTTATTTCATTTTTCATAGTTCATAGTTCATTTTCATTTTCATTTGTTCTTCTTCATTCATTAACTACAAAAATCGTTTTTATTAATATGGGGAAAAATATTATAATAATATAAAAATCTATTATATCAAGTTAATTAGTATAATTATCATAAATTTCGGTACATTTTTATATGTTATTATATTTAAAATAATGTTGCACTGTATGCCTACAGTTCTTTGTGTATCAACTAAAGTAAATTTATCGAAATATTGGTGAGAAATAAGTTTGGTGAATTAATTTTATAGTAAACTTTTTATAAATACACCATTGAACACATTTGAACCAATCCTTTTTATCGTGTATTTCAATTATTGATTTTTCCCTATATCAATGGAACGTTAATTGTTCTTATGAGAATATGTATAATTATGTATAATTAAGAATTTCAGATTTTTTATACTCATATGTTTTTTATTAATATAAAAGTTTCTCGAGATTTCAGATTAATTTTTTTTAAGTATATATTTTACGCTTTATTATATCTCGAATAAGTCTTACTTTGCCAACACCAACAGTCCCTACTGGAAGAATTGAGTGAACAGGAGCGCTCACTGCGTAAACTTGACACCCTCGACGCGGAAATGTCCCCCCGATTGTCAGAACAAGACCGTCGTCATCTCAACACTCAGGTTAATAATGTTAAGGAAAGACTGACCACTTTCAAGCATCAACTGGTCAGGCGACGCCAACTAGCATCCACAACTGGCCTTCAGATGACCGATTTCGTGTCCAGATGTGATTCGCTTCAGGTGTTGCTGGAAAATATAAATGAAGAGGTTGATGCTCTGGAGCTGACCTTTGTTGATCGCTATGATGACAAGCGAACACTGACTTTGCTCAGGGTAACTGTCTGTGGTGGAACTGGACCTGCTCATAGTGGCAGCTATAACATAGACGCGGCTGACCCTCATCTCATGCGCTAATAACACGCTCCCCGCTGTTCACAAAATATATCATAATCATTATACTATAATTATCAAATCCCTCTATTCTCACAATTTCTAGATCATAATTGGACATCAAGTGGGATTGTCCTGCCTTCACAAATTCTGTTATCAGATTATTGCTTGCTTTTTAACCCTTATTGGTGATTTTACAATTATAGTATTGTAGAATAATTGAAGCTTTAACTAAACTAAAAGTATATATAATACACCCAAATGTTTAGTTAATTTTATATATTGTAACTTTTTTTCCTTTTGGTCCTAATATTGCCCCCAAATTTCTCCCAATTGCCAAACCGGTGTATCTATATATATTTTTTTGTATTTTACATTGAAATATTACACTGTTATTAAGCTTTATTTATAGTTTTCAATATTTCAAATTTTACAACATTATTTGAACTAATTAAAATAATTAACTTTGTTAGCCCAGTATAATTAAATTATATGTTGTCATATTGTTTATATTATACATTTTAATTTTACAGTAAATATATTATTAATTTTTCTATATTTATGATTCTTTTAAATATCAAAAATATTCTAAATATAATAATATTGATATATTATGTTTTTAATTCGCTTGTCTTGTGTAAGTATTTATTGTGAATAAATAAATACTTTGATTACACTTGACAATTAATATTTTGAAAGAATGTTTAACAAAATTTTTACATATAAAAATGTTTAGAAATATATTATGAGCAATATTATAATACTCTACAAATATATATATTCTTGCAGTAGAGAAATAGTAATTTCAAAAATATTTATCTTAATATAACCCTTTTTGTTCAGAAATTGAATCGAGAAATTGACCAACATCAAATTGCAATAAATGATTTAAACCGTTCCGGTGAAGAACTGATAAAGAACAGCCAAGGTAAGCCGACATCAATTTCTATAATACCCTGATGCTTACCCTATACATTTGCACTACTTTTCTCTTTTCCAGCTCAAGACGCCAAAAACGTTCGTGACAAGCTAACTGGCATCGCCCAGTACTACTCAGACCTGCACGACAAAGCAGTGACCAATCTCCGCCAACTAGAAGAAGCATTGCCGATTGCGCAGAAGTTCGCCACCTCTCATAACAAACTAAACCAACGCCTCACACCACTGGAGAAGGAAGTACGCGAGAGTGCCAAGGAGCGAGAACGCGAGACACTGGAGCGAGTGGAACGAGAGGTCAGCAGTCTCCAGCCGATTATGAACAGTTTGCTATCGGACGGAGTGAAACTGAAAGACCTGCTACCGGGGGATGCCGCTGATCGAGTCTCCGACATCGTCGACGTCGACTCACAACGATTCAACAATCTCTCGGAAGAAGTCGCCCGTAAAGCAACTCGTATTGGCACCAGCAAAACACGCGGTCTCAAAGCCACTGACCAGCTGGATGAGGCCTCCGTGTGGCTCAAGGAGGCCATCCAACAGGCGCACTCTCTCGAAGGCGTCCCCGGTGATGTCGACAGTTTGACCGAACGACGCGTCGATGTTCGTGCCTTTGCCGACACCTGGGCTGACAAGAAAGTCCAACTTACCGACCTGATGCAGGAGGCGCGTAAGGTGATCCGCGAGTCCGGCTCCCGCGATCAAACGCCCGTCAAGAGCCGTGTTGAGCGGGTTCGCGGGGAGATGGGGGAACTGGATCGGCTGGTCCGTGAGATGACCAGTCGGATCGACCAGGCGATGCCGCTCGCCGCTGAGTTCTTTACCGGGGCCGAACAGTTGGCCGGCTTCCTGGAGGCCGCGGAGAAGGAGCGTAGTGCCGCACAGCAGGGCGCTAGTCTGGTAAAGATGGGGCCCGATCAGTTGCGGGAACTGCAAAGAGACGCCAAGGTGGGTTGGGGGCTATGAAGTTGGCTGTAACTCTGTCTGCTTTGAAACAGTGAAAGATAATTAATGTAATTTAAGGAAATTGTTATTGCTAAATTAGTCTAAATATATTTTTGTCAATTTAAAAAAAATATTTTAAATATACATATTCAAGTGTGCAAATTATTCTTGAGGCAATGCGTTACACAAGGAAATTACTTACATGTTCTAATCAATTATAATTTTAGAAGATTCTAAAACAAATACTAAAATTATAATTATAATCTATTTATTACCATTGTTATCCATACTTTTTATGTTTAAATACTTTGTTTTTTGTTTATTCTGAAGGATCCAAAGAATGCGGTAAGTGATCTCGAATACATTTTTGGACCACGGTTATTTTTCTTCTACCGATAAATGCAACCTTCATTCCTTTTCAATATTTTTTTAAATATTGCCTAATTAATTCCTTTTTCCTGGGTGGTTGTTATTTCAAGCCTTTTGCTTATTATACTTTAAGTAGTGTGTTGCGTAAATCAGTTTTATATTTAATTTATTTACGAAATATTAATGTTATATTAATTTATTTTAGTAATCTCCATATATAAAAATATTAAATGATAATCATTAAATATATTTTATCCGTTAAAAATATACGTTTTTTGTAAATAAAATAGCTGCGATTAAATATTTAATATCGGCGTTAATTGTTTTTATCGTTTACGTTTTCTCGTGTACGAGATCAACAGTTTTATTTACTATTGTTTTCGTATTGTAATATCGTCAATTTAAATAATATAGTTAATTCTTTATTTATGAAATATATATTATTTCATAAAAATTATTATATCATATGTTTTGTATTTTGTATTTTTTTTATATAAACTGTTTCATGATTTTCAAATTTTGTTTATAATCTAAAAATATGTTTTACGGTGATCCATGCTTACGGTTCTCTCCTTCAAAATGATAATCAATACAGTTAATACACCCCACTTGATTCGTGAAAATTGCTACCATATACAGTGAAATGATTATGATCAAAATCTGGTTATAATATGCCCATGGCGGACGTAATATATCCAAAACGAGATTTCCACAAAATATACTTTTTTTGTCTTACGAAATTTCTATATTGTTTAAATTTTGTTTAAATTGATAAAAATATCTAAAGAAATTTCATGTTTGAGAAATTGATATTTATTTTTCAAAATATATTGTTGAATCACTAATTTCATGCTATTTAGTGAAAAGTGTGCTTAAATAGATAAACCTTCAATTAATAGCCTCCGGCCAGCATATTTACCCGTGCCAACACCCTCTCCCTCCTTCCTTTCCTTGACCCCCGCTACCCCCACCCCCCCCGATGCCGTCGCACACTACCATATGTGTAGCTGCTTGAGCAAACCCTGGACGACCACAAACCC
>JAUZND010011366.1:0-28851 GCA_034780555.1 Coelogynopora nodosa | reverse complement strand
TATTTTAATGAGCATTTAAATTTTATACACTAAAATGTGTACCTTAACTTTTCCCTCACTATGATGTCCGGAACTGTTAGGTAAGAAAAGAGAAAATTTCAAAACGTCTTAAAGACTAAAATTTAGATACAATGTTGATACAACATCCCCGTTAATTTCAATCTTGTGAAATAAATTTTCTAATTTTATTATAAATTATTATCGTTTTTTTAAATACTTTTTTACTTTTTTTCATAAATAATCTAGTTTTATTATCAATTATTATCGTTTTTTTAAATAATTTTTTACTTTTTTTCATAAATTTTCTAGTTTTATTATCAAAATTAAAATAAAAAATTAACGAAAGTTGACAAATTTTTAAATTCAAAACAACCATCACGAAAAAGAAATGGAATATTTGCATGATAAATATCCATCAAAAAAACAGCGCAAAGAATTAATTAATGTGCGCAGTTTTAATATTTTATAAGTAAATAAAAGTTTATTCATATTAAATTTATACATTAACTCACCATAGTTATTTATACGATATTTGAGTCGTTAAAGTGTGGTTTTAAAATCAAAATTTAAAAAATTGTTGAAAATATCTTGATATTTTTTTTTATTTGACAAAATAAAATCCAACTCTTGAATTAATGATGCAAATGTCTCTATTTAATGAATCTAGCGACGATGAAGTAAAATTTTATCAATAATTTGAAAATTTTCCCCTTCAATTTTAATTTAGGGTGTTCAAACAACCATTGGTAACATTCCCATTTCCTGGTACCGCGATTTACCTCATATCGGATATGATTTTGACGGAAACAAGATATTAAAACCGACATGTACCTCCGATACAATTGATAACTTTATTTCTAAATTTGATGATCCAAATTATGGTAAGAGTGTTATTGATCAGGACACTGGAGAGAAGATTGTGCTTTCTGATGCCAATTGTAAACTGATAAAGAATATTACGAGCCAAAAGTTTCTTCCTGGTTATAATCCATATCAACCTTGGGTTGATTTATTCTCTCATCAAGTGGAGGAATTACCCATTCAATCAAGTGGCGGGAAAAAGACGTTTAAGGGGGCGAATGGTGTTCCAAATTGGGAGGAAATGAAAGTATCTAGGTTTATCAGGTATTTGAGGAGTGGGAGGATAAAAACTATTGAAAAAATGAAAGAGGAGGAGAGGGAGAGGATTTTGAAGAAGGGTAAATGTAGCAACATGTGTTTGTTGGATATTATACCGTCTTTATTGTGGGGGGATGGTGAGGAAAATGGTGATAAGTCGAGAGATAGACTTCCGGCTCCACCACTACCACTACCGACCCATTTGGAGTCTTATAGGTGAATTTATAACATTTTATACATTTGTGTAGATTAGTTTTAGTGTTTTTTAAGAATTTGTGGAAAATTATTACTATTGTTTTTTGGCAAATTATGATATATATTTTAGTAATATTTTAATTATTTTTTCCAAAATATTTCATTTTATAGACCTCCCAAAGAATATAGAACTGAAGGAATGACATACCCTGAAAGTCTGCGACTTCAACCTTCAAATTATGATCAATTGGTAACTGATAGATTTGAAAGATGCACAAGTCTATATCTGCACTCTAGAAAAAAACGAAAAGTTATTGTCGAGTCATTTGATGCAAAATCTCTCTTACCAAAACTACCACCTATACACACTTTAAAACCGTTCCCCAATAGACTAGCAATTGTATTTACTGGACATGATTCACCAATTACTTGTACAAATGTGTCACCATGTGGGCAATGGTTGGCTTCAGGAACTATTTCTGGACAGTTAAAAATATGGGATGTTTATACAGGCAGGTGTCATTTAACCGCTACTCTTGAAAGTAACAATGACGGTAATATTCAAGATATTAATAAAACGACAGATTTGCTCGATTCAATAAAGATTTGCGGTGTAGAGTGGAATCCAAAATATTCTTTATTGTTGGTTTGTACAACAAAAAAAGTGTATGTTTTGCCAATTTCTTTTCTTGATCATGAACTCGTTTCGAATACAAATGAATTTTGTAAAAATTTTGATGAGAATTTATTAAATTCTGAATGTAGTGTAAATAGTAATGGATTTGTGTGGAAAATTATTGAAACTCTTGTTGTGTTTGAGAATAGGGCGAATGATGATGATAGAAATGTTTTTGTTAAGGCGTTTGAGATTTCGGCGAGTAATAGGGTGAGTTTATTATAATTTACAACAGATTATTGAAAAATTAATATGAAAAATGGAAATTTATGAAAAAAACTTATTTCAATATTTTTATTATATTTTAGAATTTTTTATCAATAAATTGGCATCATAATGGCGATTACTTTATAACCATCTCTACCTACCACGAAAAATCAAAAACTGCCGCTTTACATCGCCTTACGGCATCAAAATCCCAACTCCCTTTCAACAAAGTTAAAGGAATATTTTCTTCAGCTAAATTCCACCCCTCTGAACCTATCGTTTATGCAGCTTCAAAAAAATTTATTTACGTATACGACATTAAAATGCAAACTTATAAAGGTAGATTATCTACCAACATTGCGTGGATTTCTAACATTGATATTCATCACACAGGTAAATTAATTAATTTAAATTAAAAAAATCATTAATATTAATATTATTTATATTTTTCATCTAGGTAAACATATTGTCGTTTCTGGAATGGATAAAAAAATTAGTTGGTTGGATATAGAACTATCATCTAAACCTTTCAGAACATTAAAATCCCACAAAAAAGGAGTGGAATGTATATCTTTACATAAAAGACATTGTTTGATGGCCTCGGGGTCAAACGACGGAAATGTCATTGTCTATCACACTAAAGTTTTTACTGATGATTTTACAAAAGAACCACTCATAGTTCCCATCAAGATTATTCACGCAGGATCCAAGGTTAAAGCTTGCTACTTCCACCCTCGTTGTGCTTGGTTGATTGTTGGGTGTATGAATTCAAAGATTACTCTATATTCGTAAAATGTACATTTTATAGATAAAAGTTTTAAAAAAATTATTTTTTTAAATTTCAGAAAGTCATTTATAAATAACCAATTAGTATAAAAACGTGTACAATAAATTTCTACAAATACCCTATAAATTACACTCTTTGAATACAAAATTCCCATTAAAACGAGACAATTAACCTTTAATTATTCAGGATTAAAAAACAATTTACAAACAACAATTTTTACCCATACGTGACGTTACGCTTGTTTGAATTTAATATAACGACGCTACATGAGTTGTTGTCGCATAATCAAAACTAAAGTGCGTATATCTACAAATAATTTACAATTATTACCTGGTGTAATAGTCCTTGAAGCACGTAAACATGTTTACCTCAGTCATACCTTACTTATATTTTTAAAAAAACAATGCTCTTAATCATTGCTAATCCTCTAATAATTATTGTAATGAGTATAAGAATGGAAATTTGAATATTTAATTTATATAAATTATAATTATAAATGTAATTACCAGCACTTGAGATCACAAGTTGTGATAATATCATATTTTGGATTGTGAAAATTTCTTTCAAGATAAAATATCAAAGCGTCGGAAATTTATTGAAAAAATTGATAATTATCAATATGTACCTTTAAAAATTAATAATATTTAAGAGATGGGGAATTCTGTTTAATAAAAAAGTATAAAATAAATTTACAAGTTTGTAAATCATGATGCCAAACTTATTTTCACTCTACAAGGTCTTTTAATTGTCCAAAATGCACAAATCAAAAATTAAAATATACTTTGACATTATTACAACATAGTTAATACAAAAAAAATTTTAACTTGAAATATAGATTAAAATTTAATCATTAAATAATTGGATAAAAATTTATGTATACTTTGATAGTAGAATTTTAAACCACATGTAAAAAATTTAGGTTAGTAAAATAGTTATTTTAGAATTTACAGTGATGGACCACTGCACTGTCCATTGAGGTATATAAAAAAAATCACGATAATACACTTGAATGTAAATTAAACGTTTTAGTTAATATTTAAAATACGGCATTACAGTATATATTATTTATTTACTTCCAAAATGAGACATAATTGATGCAGAATAACTTAATTTATAATTTAACCAAAACTAGCATAATTAATTTTAAAACTAAGAAATTTACCTTTTCAATTTTTAAAATATCTGATATATGGAACATTAGTTATTCTTTGATGTAAAAAATACTAAAAATACAATTTTTAAAGCTGCATTTCAAAATTTAATATTTTAAGAGATAATTAGTAATTAATTAATTTAAAAAAATTATTTATTAGCGAATATAATTATAATTATAATTATTTCACTAGTCATAAATTTTATAATAAAATATTTTAAAAAATGTATAATATCTTAATATTATATACCATCCACCTGAGGCGATAATAAATTCTCGATTGTACATTTAATTTTAAAAGCGACCTGACGCAGATAAATTGACAAGAATCTAATATATTGTATAAAGTTGTATATAAATAAGTAGTAAATGTACATTTGTTTGTAAAACATACAAAAACAATTTTATTTGTAAAAAGTTGACAAGTTGACAACACTTTTTAATTTAAAAAGAGTCATTTTTTCTTCATGTCATACTTTAACAATGGGTAATATCGAAATGGTCATAAATTGACTCATAATAAGTAGCATAAATGATAAGTGACGTTGCCGCAATGAACAACTGACTTGTCTTGTTTAATTTTGGAATTTAAAATTTAAAACATTCGAAAGCATTCTTTTTTTATTGCAAGTTGGAAATTATACATTGTAATCATAAGTTATTACACTAGCGAACAATAAAAATGGTAGTATGTGAGTAAATCAATTTCAAAGATGATAAAAATCGTCAATTTAGTGGCGATTTACTTGACAACATGAAAAAAATTAATTTATTTATAAAAAAATTAATTAAAAGTTTAACCAAATATAATCGCTCAACAAATATTCAACTTTTTTGGAGTCATGTTGTCCCCAGAGCTCTAAAATTGACCATTAATCGATTTACCAACGTTGTCGATATGCGTCTTGCTTGATCCTATAACGTTTCAATATTGTTAGAAATTTCAAATAAAACATTAGCCTCAAGGCATGACAATCATCGGTGACCGATGATCGGTCGTGTTTTACATGTCATACGTTATGGACCATAACGTATGGTGTACCGATTAAAATTTAATCGATTTATCGCGATTGCACAATCGATTGTGGAGATTAGATTTAAATTTTTAAATGGATTATAATTAATTTATTTTTAAAATAATATACCTTTTAATTTTAAAATTTAAAAAATGAATAATTATGCCATTACAACTTGTTATTTATTGACAATAAATTTATTATGATAATTTTAATCTGTAGATGTATTAATTTATTTCTGTGGAAAAGGTTATATAAAAGATGAAACGTATTCAAATTTCTTTTCCATTTTTCTTTGATATTTATAGTCAATTGTCACAAACGCATGCATTTAAAAACAACATGTATTAAGATTGATGATTTATATAAATTTTATAATAATTTTTATTGATTTTATTAAAATTTTTTTATAATTTATAAATATTTATAAATTGTTTACAAGAATCAAAAATCCTAAATTAAAAAATCAATAGTATTATATTTATTGTTAAAATTTAACTAAATCGACGATAATTCAATATTTATGTATATCGACAAGCGATAATCTGGGGTTAAGAATTAATAAATTGCATGTCCAATTAATACAAAGCTTTGCAAAGACGTGCCCAGATCATTTTATAATTTTTTTATTATAAAAGAATCTTTGATAATTGATGGCTTGTCTGTCAACTGTTGTAAAAAAGTTTTAAAAGTTTAAAAAGAAAACTTACATAAGCTTTATAATTTTAATATTTTTAAAATAATTTAAATAAAATAATTAATTTAATTAAAACAAAGCCTGAGAGATGGTTATTAACTAGTTAACCACTGGTTAATGTTATTAATATTAATTGTTTAAAACATGTCATAATAATCTAATGATTAATGGTTATTATACACGTGATAATGTATTTATTAATAATATGAAGACCCATCATTATTAATTATTATTAAGTATTATTAATTTTGGTTGTTTTGTATGTGGAGCCAGTGTTTTGAAGCAAAACATTCGACACAGATTTTTGGCGACCCCCGTGTGGTATTAATTGCTTTGAGCTGTAAATCTCTCGACAAGTGCCACACGTTCAACTTTAATAAAATCCCCGCGTGATGATTATTATTATTAATAATGATGAATTTTAGTAAAATATGAATATATATTTTTTGAGAAACATTTTGTTGTTTTTTTATAAAAAATAATCAAATATAATTAATTTTTCATACATGTACTTGTACAATTTTTAAAACATGAAATTTGTCCATGTAAACAAATTCCGAGACACGAAAAACTCCATTATAAAATATATTATTATTTTAATACGTACTGCAATTTTATCCAGTCAAAAATTGACAACTTGAACTTGTGACAGTATAAATTTATAAATTGTAAATTTGTGACAAGTTGATCAAAATACACACAAAAAAGCATGTTTGATAAAATATTTCCAAAAAAACTTGCAAAAATTAAATTTATATAATAATAAATTTTATTTTTCGTGTTTTTGACTCTTGATCGACCACACATATAAATCGTCAGTAATTAATTTTTGACTTGCCTATTTTATTCATGTAAAATTTATACACTTTACAAAGAATTTTACAAGAATAATGTTTATAATTTTTTCAAAATTTATTTATTTATGCGTTTCTTTATATGCTTCTTATTTTAGATTCCACTTGTCAAAATAGAGTATTAACCTTTTCAATTTATAATCTTGCCAGATTTTGGTGTAAATATTTATTTCAAACAGCTTTTTTTGATTTTTGCAATTTACAATAAATTTTACATGAATCATATTTGTAATGTTCATGTTTTGGTAAATTATCTGTTTTTTTTTATATTTTTTATTTGAATTAAGTGTATAATATATTATATTTTATCAATTAAAATAATATTAATAATTTTTATTAATAAAAGATATTGAGAAATTAAAATTAATGCAAAACACCCTGAACGAGGGCATTAAACTCACATGTGGCGAGGTTAAGTTGAGCTTTTAAAGTTGTGTGTTGAGATTGATTTAATAATTTTTTTAAGAATAATTTTATTTTTTTCATTTACATACAATTATTTTACGGTAGATTAAAAGTTTTAATTTAAATTCTAAAGCGAAACTAATAATTTTCCGTTATAAATTAAATTTATAAGGATTATTGTTGTGCTTAAATACCTGAGGCTATTTTTAACGTTTCACAAATTAAAAAGTGACTCGATGACTTTTCTTTGGTAAAACATGTCATTTCAATTGTTTAACAATAAGTAGATTACAATCTAGCCATTAGATTACGATAAATAAAGTTAAAAATTAAAAATTAGAAAATTTCAGAGAAAGGTGAAATTATCAACAATTTCTGTATAAAATAATTTTAAAAAATGGTAAATTTGTATCAAACAAAAAACAAAGAATCAGAAAATTTCTGAGAAATGTGAAATTATCAACAAATTCTGTTCAAAATAATGTCAAAAAAAGAAAATTGATAAAAATTGATAAAACTTTATATTGAAATTGAAATTAACAAATTCTTAAAAAATAATAGTACTTTAAATAATAATTATCACTTTTATTTTACAAGTGCGATGCACAACGTCAATTTCAACCAGGAACCTTGAGCGGATGTTAAATTATTGTTGAAAAATTGTCAACAAAATAATAATATTATTGTACAATAATAATTATCATAATATTACTGTCAAAAATGTTTTAATTATTATTATTATTACGGAATTTGTGATTAATATTAAATTTTTTTAAATGATATAAATTTTAAAAATAATTTTAGACAACCCTTGAACAAATTCTGCTATTCATATAACATGTTTGCAAATGTACTACACCTGTATACAATTTTACAATATTATTGTACAATATGTATGTATTATATTATATTGCAACATGTTGTATCATTCGATCATCCAACCGTACAATACAAACGGGCGTGTCAAACTCTCTTATATTATATATTTTAAATTATAAGGGAAAATATCACTCAATTTCAACAAACACCTGCTAGTACACCTTTACTGCTTTGTAAATTAGTAGTTGTACGAACTATTAGTGAAACAATCTATATAGTAAGGATATAGTGTACGTGTAATTGGTTATAAAATTTAATATGTATCTAATATAATGTATTATAATTATATATTTAAAAACTATTTAATAATATTAATAATGTAGACTTGACTTGTAGTGCTAAAACTAGTTAGTTTTGAGTCAACTTGTAGTAAAACAAGACAAGTCAAACTGACTCAAACCTAATCTAACTCAACCATTAAATTAAAAATTTTAATGTACGTAAAGACTTGCATACGTGGTACTTATAAAATTTGTACAACACGTGTTGGTAAAACCTGCAGTTAACAAATTTTATATAATTTAAAAAAGGGGTTTATGTACTGCATTGCAATGTATAGATTCTATAAAATGAAATGAGTGATTTGACTCGAGTCACTCACTACTATTAGTACTACTTGGTACTTTTAAAATTGTATTTATTTATAAATAAATAAAATATAAAAGATCAGATCTATCTATCCAACATGTTAAATTATAAATTTATATGTAAATTATATAAATACAGTGTAAATACTGGTACGATCTTGTACGACTTGTGTAATAGTCGTGTAAATTCCTAGTACATTTGTGATTCAAATTGTGAGTGTTGGCTCAAGGTTTAAGACTTTTGAAATTGGCTCAGTTTTGATATTTGGCCAAGACTTTTCATTATAATGAATGATATTATTGTAATTATAATTGATAGCTGGATCAATGTACATTTTCCTGTATGTAACATGTTTGTACCGTGTTTTTATTTTCAAAACACTTTTTCTAGAAAAATATATTATTTTATCAGATAAAAGATTACAACTGTAAATTTTATGTTATCAAGACGTGGTTATTTAAATTGTTGCTTTTATCAGAAATTCTAGTGATTGGATTATTATTAATGCACGAGAAGTCGTCACAATATAAGGTCATTTTTTTACTATTATATTTTTTTATTTAATTTCAAAGGGATTTATAAAAAATCTTGATAAAATATAGAAAATTAGCAATTTAAAAAAAAAAGAATTGATAAAAAATGTCTAAAAAATTCTGAAAAATAATAAAATTAGTCATTTCAGAGGGAAGTAATTTTTTAAATATTATAAAAAATGAATAAAATTAGCCATTTCAAAATGGAATAATTTTTTAAATTAAAAATATTTGTAAAAATATTACAAAAATGTAAAATATTTTATCAAAATGTTTTAAAAATAATTATAAATAAATAAAATTAGCCATTTCCAAGTGGAACAATTTTTTAAATTAAAAATATTTTTAAAATGTTCAAAATTTTATCAAAATGTTTTAAAAAATATATAATAAAAAACCTATTCAAAATAATTACCAATATTAACAAAACCCCCAAAAAAACATTCACTCTGACATGAAGTACACCAATAAATGCATTTAAACGTGACACCAAAAAGTATTTAAAAAATCGATAAAATTTCCAAAATCATTGATACTCTATACATATTTAAATGCAATACTTTAATAATTATAATTATAATAATTAATTCCAAATATTTTGCAACTTGTACTACATTTTAAATTAATGTTATAAAAATTTAAAAAAATAAATATTTTAAATTTCTTCAGGAGTGCGTTAATAGACATTTTAATAAGGATATAAATTTATATAAAGTTTATATAAACCATTGTAAAAAAGATGCAATTAATTTATTATTCAAGTTTTTACAAATTCGTTTACAAAAGATGCTATAAATTTTTATAATAAAACTGTCTGTCTAAAATTTGGAAATTTATGATTCAACAAGTTTTTAATGTTGGTTAAATCTATTTATCATTATTGCAATCGATTGGATTAATCCGCGGATACATCTAATCTATCGAAGCATTGTGGGAATTTAATTATAATTTTATTGTCAATTTTAAATACACTTTTCAATGACTATTATTTAGTCACGATTTAAATTTAATTTATGAGTTATTTGAGTTTAATTCATTTATCTGTGTAAATTGATCAATTATTTTTTATGACTTTTATAATCTAAATTTGATTTAATTTTTTTTATAACCAAATAAAAATGAAATTGAAATTTTTCAATAAATCAATAAAATATTCAATTTACGGTGAAAAACAAAATATCATTTTAAATTGTTAAAATGTAAGAAAAATACTTGAAACACTGTTAAAATAAAGCGAATAGTAGAAAATCAGAAAAAATAAAAAAATTCGTTTAAAAACAACTAAAAATGATCATAAAATATTTTAAATTATCTAATTTTCTGAAAAATTAATGTAAAAAAACATAAAAAATAAACAACAAACAATCAAAAAGGTAGAAAATCAGAAAAAATAAAAAAATTCGTTTAAAAATAACAAAAGATGTTTTAAATTATCAAAATTTCTGAAAAATTGAAAAATTAAAAAGAAAACTTGAAAAATTAACAAAAAATGATAACAATAGAAGATAAACACAAAAATTTTAAAAATTGTACTTTAAAAAAAATAACAAAATGATCATAAAATGAAAGGCCTTAAATTATTATCACAAAAACTAGAGAAAAGTATGAAATTGTATAAAAAATCGTATAAAAAACCAACACATTTAAAAAATTATCCACACATGACATGATTTATGACAATCGAATCAATTTACTGTATTAATTTGTTATAAATAGAAAACATTTAAAAAAAACACCATTAATCCCAACTAAATATCATAATCACTATTATTGTTATTATTCATAATGTAAAAACTTGCATAATAATGATATAATGTGTAAATTAATCTTGTTTGACTCAGTAAAAACTAAATTCTTTAAAAAAGTAAAAGTGGCATTTCTAATAATAAAAATGCGACTAAAAACAAAATGTTTGACATCATAATTCAGTGACTGTAAATGACGAGCATGAAAATAAAAATTATTAATGTTTATAAATGTTTTCAAATGTTACAAAGCTGGCAAAGACAATGAGGTTAAAAAAATATTAGCTTTGTCACCGATTAATCGCGATTGTTTACAAAATGTTTCGTTTATAAAACTGTCGATGCTTCAAGCCGCTTTACTAAAAATTGTAAATTTGAATTTCAAGAACAAGTGGAATAATTTGAACAATTTAAACAATTTGAACAATATGAACAACTAAACAAACTACAAAATAAGAAATAAGTTACAATATGACATTTCTGTCAATGTCAATATCGATTCTTCAATATTTCATTCAATTTCCCAGATATTTAATGAGATGGAAAGTTGAGTTGAAAATCAAAAGGCACAAATTTAACTTGCTGGGGAAACAAACAATCTGTTGAAAATAAGTCGGTTCAACTTTTTTACCCCTTTTCGACAACTTTTGTCCCAGTAATCCATTCCATTACATTGAATGTCGCGAAAGTCGAGAGTTAAAGGGGCAAATATCTCTTGTCGCAATTTGCAAAAGTCAGATGAAAATAATAATTGTCACAAGTTGTGATACGAAAATAGCCTAAGGGGTTTTGAAATATTTTGTTGATGGAAAATAAAGTTCTGCGGGGGATTGTCAGATTTTTTTCTTTAACATTTTAAATTCTAATTTAAATTTTAAAACATTAAATACTAATTTTTATAATTTATACTTTTTTCAATTTATTACAATTTTTTACAATTTTTTAAAATTAATCATTAGTCAATTTAAAAAAATAACATGACTTTTACATTGCAATTACAATTAATTGTAAATGTTTATGTTTAAATATCAGTACATCCTCTCTCAACTCCGATGGGGCCAGTATACTGCAGTGCTTATATATAAATGTTACCAGTTGTACATTACAAGTAACTTTACAACAGTTGTAATAATGTATTGATTCTTAAGATACGCCTCTTTAAAATATCGTCACTGGTGAATCAGCAGTAGTGATCTATCATTTTTTATTGTACAATTATGTACTTTATAAAGTCATAGGCTGTATTTTCACAGCTCCACTTCACAGTCTAACTTAAATATTAATGACAAGTGATATTAAACATTTAATCTTTTGATCGATTGTCATAATATTTTTACATGTTATATTGACAGCTGGTTATAAGAGCTCTTAAATTGAAAATTAGGTATATATAAAAGACTTTATGAAAATTAAAAAAAAATCTTTGAATTACAATTTTTCTTTAAACAAATGTTCTTATTATTATATATTATTAACTCATATTTATTGTAGATAACCCTGCCTTCTACAAATACAACCTTATTTAAATCGAGTTCCGACAACGATTGTGGAGTAAACTTGGAAGAATCTCAAGTAGAATCGAAACAAAATATTCACAAACCTCACATGTTTCAGAAAAAGAGTCCCATTACCAAAAGTGACCAAGAAGGAAATGCAATGCACAATGTTCAAAATATGACAACTCACAATAATGTTAATAATGCCTCTAATGGCGTTTATGATGGAGTAAAGGAAGGATTATATGTAGAAAAATTTCTTAAAAATTACCAAAACATGGTGACGAATAATGGAAATAATTCTGGTTCACGTATTGATGAATTTAATTTTTCTGCTTACATGAAAAATGTTCAAAGCAAGTTGATGGAAAATGGAATGGGGGCAGTACAAGGAGTGGTAATAATTTAAAAAATGAATAGAGAAAAACTATTATACAAAAAATCAAAAATAAAACAAAAAAGAAATTTTTAATTTAATATTAGAACAACCAACCGCCATTAACCCACCCATCCTTTAAACCAATGGAGCCAAAATTCACCTCTCAATGGAATCCCTTCCTTCCTAACCTCGTACAACAAAACATACCACCAATCGACCTAAATTACAACAATCCAACTACTTTCTACCCTCCTCCCAACATTATCCCTCAAAACCCTATTCAATTCGATTCTACCTTTCGAAATCCTCAATACAACAACGACACCTATCTAAACTCCATTATGCAATCTCATCACGACCCAACTCAAGCCATGGCAGCTGCTACCGAATACGCAAATGCTCGTCGAAAAAACGCTACCAGAGAAACAACAAACACTCTAAAAGCGTGGCTCTACCAACATAGAAAAAACCCCTACCCCACGAAAGGGGAAAAGATTATGCTGGCTATAATAACTAAAATGACGCTAACTCAAGTCTCCACTTGGTTCGCCAATGCTCGTAGGAGATTAAAAAAGGAATCTAAAGTGAGGTACAACTCTCCCAATACGAACAATTCTTACAGTGGATCAGAAGATGATTTTTTTCAAGAAAATTCAAAAACTCTTGATGACACCAATTTCGATTATGAAGATAATTCAAACAGTATGGAGGTTGATAACGAGGAAAAGTCTTTTGAAAAGGAAAAGTTAAAATTAAACGTTGGTATTCAACATGACGATAAACAAACATATGTTAAAATAAGTGTTGCAGATGTGCCGAAATCGAAACCTCAATTTAAGTCGAAACGTCCTACAGGGAAGATTTGGTCTATTGCAGAAATTACCGGTTCGAATCTGGAATAAAACGTAAAATGTTTTGCGAAACTTTTGTTGATTATTATTACTTAATCTTATTAATTTATGTAAATATATGAATAAAAAATATATATATATAATAAACAGTTATATTATTTTTAAAATTTAAAATTTAAAATTAAAACTTATTACAACAATTTTAAACAATCAAAATCACTCGTACAACTCTTGGTGAGTAAAAAATGCATTCTTTTCATCAACTTGTTTAAAATAATAAATGCTAAACTTGTATAAACCCTTTTGAAGTATAGTCACTTTAGTATATTCTACAATGGTTTGTTTTCTTCTTTTATTAACATTTGTTTCATTTATCTTTTCATCAAAGGTTCTTTTATAAATATTGATTATAATTTTATATTCTTCAACCACGTCAATTATTCTTTTTAACCGTGTTATAATTTGTTGTACAGTTTTATTCAAATTATCGCTATATTGCTGACAAAAACAAATATAATTTACAGTCAAGTCTAGAGGGCTGATAATTTTTCTGTATAATTTGACGTTATGAAAAAGATTTTCCATCAATTCCAAAACGTAGATGTATTGATCGTTATATCGACCACTGTGGCTTTCAATATTACTTCCGTTACCACGCAGTATGACCTCATCTCTGTTTATGGATAATATTTTGGTGACAGGATCCATGTAGAAAATGACGTTCTGGATAGTCGATAGAGGTGTTTTTAGTATTTTATTAATGTCAAGTGGGCAATTTAATTTAACACTAGACAACGACTCGAGGTTTATATAACTACCTAACTGACAACTATAAACGGGCGCATTTAACTCTTGATCAAAAGCATTAAAAACCAATTTCTGTTGATAGTTTTGATAGTAAGAACCCAAACCAATCGGAAACAAGAATAAGAGTTTACTTTCAAATTTATGAGTTGAAATTTTCAACTTTTGATTTAGATGTTTAAATTTATAAATCTTTAACACATTGCCAAATTTATCGAAAGACAATTGCATCGCCCTTTTCCACACATTTTTCTCCTTTTTTAAAATAACGACATCAGAATTATCATGTTTGAATATTATATTATACTCATATGTTACATTGGAAGGTAGTAGTAGTGTAGTCTGAAAAAATCCGTCTTTTATGTACCAAAATTTGTGTATCATCATTTTTTCTTCTTTCAAATTCAAAAGATTGTCATAGTACTTTGATATAATAAACGAAGGCTTATTATCGCCCTTTTTTGCGTAAATGAGCAAGCTAACTGTCTGGGACGTTTTAGTCGCTGTAATGTCTGTTTCCAGTCGATTCCATCCATTATAATAAAAGTCTAAGAGGAAAAATTAACTATTAATTAATAACTAATAAACGCTGCGAAGCACCATGTAAAAAGACTATAATTATTGTAGTTACACGGGAAATATATATAACAAAACTGATATTTCGCAACGTTTCAACACATTATTTTAAAAAACACATACCACTCGTAACATTTCCCACTTGTGATCGATACAATCGTCCAAAAGTGTCATATTCAAATATCTGTCCTTCTAATTTTGAAATGTGCCCATCTTTATTTACAAAATCAACGTTTACATCAGAACGATGTTTATAATATTTACTCGTAATTTTAAAATTGTCAAAAAATTTATTATCCTCTATTGGTATTTTAAACGTATGCCGAAGAACAACAGGTACATCCATTAAACTCCATATTAACATTAAATGGTCCTCTCTACATAAATTCTCTAAACTTGTACATGCAGAAGATGTTTTAACTTTAATTGTAGAATTTTCAATATTTACCTTAATTTTTTGAAAATGTACTGAACTAGACTGCGAATCCGATAGGTAGTAAGAAAATTGTTCTGCTTGAGATTCATACATGCTGCACGAATCACTCTTCTGAAATTTGGATTGATAGAAATTGAAATTCCACAGCTTATTATAACTGTAATTTCTGCCAATCATATTTTTACAAAAACCACCATTAGATACTTCAAATGACAGGGTACTACTGCATTCAACTTTTAAAATATTCTTTACCCTTTGTGCAATATCAATGTACTCTAGCATGTGCCCAAAACAGTCTTGTCTTTTATTAGAAAAAATAAAACTGGAACTTTTATTCAGAACGTCTATGAAGCAACCGTTGATCATCAAATTAGTATAAAAAGAAGATGCGTCATGTTGTACTTTATCGATAAACGAAGTGATAATATTATTTGGTGCTTTTATTGCATTTTGAGTATTGGTATAAAGAAGAACCTGAGCGTCATTTGTATGTTGGAAAATTTTAATGTTGTTTTTTATGTTATGGAATTCTTCAACCAAAAAGTTTAAATCTCGAGTCAATGTTTTCATGTGAATGGAACGGTAATTTATATTTTTTATAGAGTAGTCGGATAAGATGGACTTGTCTGGTAGAACATGATACTTTTTTAGGCATAAACCATTCGTATTCTCAATTTGGTTATATATTCTTCTCATAAAATTGAGGTACGAGTGATATCCCAATTCGATACTTACATGTTTTATATTCTTCAAAATTATGTTTTCCCACTGACTGTAACTATATTTTATTTTCATGATCTTATCGGAAACAATCTTGGTATATTCAAGTTTTTTACGATTGTGGAAAACACTTCCGAATGAAATCAACCATTTTTGATCATCTATAATAAAAATCTGCTTCAATTCAACATAATCCTTTTCGTCTTTAACTATCTCAAGATTGATAACTTTACCGGTGGTCATTATTTCGGTCCCTCTATAAACATTAAAACCTTCATTCGTTGATTCTAGAGTAGTTTTTATATCTCTATATTCAAATTTCTTGAAATTCCATGGATTACGATAAGAAATATTTATGTTATCATCGGTAATCATATTATCGTTCATTAATTTAGTATCTACTGACAAATTTATTTTACATATTCGTTCAAAATTTGCTCGTTTTTTATTGAAATTCTTAAATGTACCCAGTAAGTAAACACTTTCATCTTTAAAATCAATTTTAATATCGCCCACTTTCATGTTGCTACAGCTACCACCTATGATTAATTTTTTACATTCCAGGATATTGGTATCGTGGCATTCATAAATTTGACCGTCCAATGTCAACAGGTAAAGGGTACCTGCGTTACCAATGGCAAGCTTTACAATTTTGCCCATGTATTCCCACTTCTTGTCACATTTTGATATTTCCATACTCGTGTACATGTAATAAAAACTCCAGTTTATTGTATCCATGACAATGACATTACCAGTGTCGACAATGTAGAATAGATTACTAAACTTGTCAAACAGAATCATGGACGGAAGAGACAAACTGAGTTTTCTTAGTGATCCCGTCTCATATGTACATTTAATTGCATTTTTATCGAATTCGTTAGTAAAAGCCGTCACCTGTCGTATTACACCGTTTATAACACTTCTTATTGTCGATCCATCTATTAAATACATGTTACCTTCCATATCAAAATCAAAATCCCTCGGATATATAAATGCTGCATCAGTCAGTTGTCCACCATTACCACAATCAGCAGGCACATGACAACTCTTTTCATCTCCATTAACATTTTTAAAACCATTAAAATGAGTGTTATTGATACTCTTGTAAACGCCAATAGTGTCAGTCATGTAGTAAATGTCGTCCTTTTCGCTATACTTTAAATAGTAGTTATGAAACTTTGGGGCTTTAAATCCATATACTATTGTTGTTTTATCGGTCAATTTGTCCCACATAAAAACAGCTACATTTGTAAGAATAAAACATCCATCTCTACCTTTATATAATACATTAGTCACTAAAGACAATATTCTATTTCCTACACTATCAGTATTTATAAAACTACCCCCAGATTCAAAAGCTGGTGTTTTAATTCTACCTATCGCATATCCCTTATCGTCATATACAAAGTTTAATTTATGGTCATATGCATAAATAGACGTTAAACCAAATAAACCTAGAGCAACATTTGTCGGATAACAGCCAGGTACAGAGTAGTGCCGTATAACCGAATATATGACACACTCACGCTCATCCTTATATTTTACAACCACTTTGGTTAAAACTCCTCCATATTCTTTGACATTATATACATTCCTCCTTTTCCATACCAAAAGATACTCCAAATTTTCCTCAGCCTCCAATAATTTTGTGTAAACGTTGCCTGAGATGTATGACGTTATTTCAACAAATTTTATTTTTAACGAAAATGTCCCAGGTAGTAAGTTGTAGACCAAAACTACATTTTGGTTACACAATAACGCTCGAGATAAGTATACAACTACATGAGAGTTTATATAGAACGGCATATAATTTTCTATTTCATACCACTTCATATACAAAAAAGGGACCGTTTTAAAAATAACTTGGTCTTCATTTATACATCTATTATTGTCATTTTTAAAATATTTCTTTTTTTCGGTTATTTCAGAAGAATATTCATCATTTGTAATGTTTATATTAATCATTACGATATCATCAGCCACATGTATCTGATTAAAAGTGACGTAACTTAATTTAACAACTCGAGAATAAAAGTAACTTTTTTGTACATGTAGTTCAATATTCAGTTGATTGCTCGGTATTAAAATATTATAAATGCCTTGCTCTCCACTCAACGTAAAACCAGCGCCTAAATTATCAGAGACCTGAATTCTAGCGCCAGAAATTGCCGTGCTATCACTTTGAACTATTCTCCCTCTTATAATGATTAATTTGCAATTAATAAACAACCGTTGTTTCGCATATAATTGCAACCCTTTGGTAATAAATTCAGAGTAAATATCGCGGAAATTTATATGTGGCGTATAAATTCCATTTAAGATAGAAGTGGGATTTGGCAAAAGGGCGCAATTGTCCTTTAGGTTACAAAAGGTGGAAATGCAACAATTTGAGTCTTCACAATCAATCAACCCGTCTATATTATTAAATACTTATTAAATATATTATATATACTCAATAAATCACCTTTATCGTTGTCAATATTGTCATTGCAGTTATTTTCTACTGCAATAGAGCAATCTTTACTCACCCATCCTCGAAAACAACTACACTTCCATTCATTGTTCAACATCTTGCAAGAGCCATTGTTGTTACAATTATTCTTACAATTGGCTAAAAAAATTTCATATTTACAAGAATATTTAAATATTATTTTTTTAATAACCTATCGTACAAAACTTTCCATTAAAACCCTTTTCACAGATACATGAACCATTTACACACAGCCCCGTACATCTACTGTGACACGACTGCTGTTTACACCATTTCCCGCTCCATCCTGTATCACAGCGACAGTTTTCACTAGAGTCACACATGCCATGCGAACACATGGAAGAATTACACAAGTTTTCAACTAAAATTTCAATACATAAATTATAATTTAATTATCGCTCATATTTTAAAAATAATGTTTACCTTTTTTAACTACAAATTTACCTCTTCGTTGAGGTTTAAAGTCATATTTTGGGGCTTGGAGTTTTTCTACATAATATTTAATATAATATTTGTGTGATAATTAATTATTATATATTATACTATTAGCACACATGGGATCCGTTACATTTCCCATACATTCATGTGGATCATCACAATCATCACCAATACATTCAGATTTCAAATATGAATTTTGTATATAATTTTTAGACAACATTGAACATACAGCTATTTTAATTATATAATTTATAATAATTGATACGACATATAAATTTAAATTATTTATTGATTATTTTTTATAAAATTACGTTCTGAACAGTCCCATCCAGTAAATGACGTATAACACTGACATTGACGGTTTAGACATTCTCCATTACCATAGCAGTCATTAGGACAGGCATTCCATGCTAAAAAACAATAATCAACGAGAAATTATTCTTTAATATGAGAACCTTCTATTTGGCCTTTCTCTCCCAAAGTGTAGGGTTCTATTGAAAAGCTATACCAGCTCTTAAAGGCAAAATCATTGTATATTCGTATATACCAGTCGTTTGCTGATAGAATAAAGGTAATTATGTTTGTCTGTTCACTTGGATCGATATTATCTAAAACAATTTTTTTATATCAAATCAATTAGTTTTAAAAAACAGTAAATTTGTACTAAAGTTTTATTCAAGAAAAATTTTATTTATGATTTTATAAAATCTTTTAAAAACTTTTAAACTCACATTTTACACGTGTCACTTGTTTGATGAAATCAAACGAATAAAGGGACGGAATCTCAAAAATTCGTCCATATAACAATAGCTTACTCACACTTGTCAACGATATCAACGACATGTTGTATTTTTTCACACATATTAATACACTTGACCACTCGTTCAGTACGTTTTCATATATCCCAAAACTTGTCAAATTAATCGTATCGTATCCTTTATAAGTAACCTTGTCATTTTTGCCAAAAAACCGCGAATTATCATGTTCTTGGTTAAATTTTTTTGTAGCTGAAAAATAATTGCCATTTTTATAAAATTTAAAACTTACCAAGAACAACGACAAAAGCCACAAGAGATATAATAAAAACCGCAAATATCATAGTACACATAAACTTTGATTTTTTGGAAAATATGTATCGAAAACGGTCAAAACTATACAAAATGTATAAAAATTTGCAAACAAAAAATTTACCCCAAATTAAAACACTTTTTGTCCACATCTTCTTTGTCCATTGAACCTCGAATATTTTCGTATCTAGTTTCATCTTTCAAAAGTTTTTTGACAACTTGTTGATCAAGTTTTATCATTCCTACTGATGAATTTTGACATATTGGACGAAATGTGGTTTTAATAGAATGGCATGTTGGTTGATTCATACAGCTAACATCTGAATTTCACGAAATTAACTTTAATTTCAATTTTTATAAATTACTTGATTTTTGGTGATGTGTGGCTGTATCATAAAAATTACCTAAAATATTTTAATGTTTCTATATTTTTATAATTTTATAATGCTAAAATTTACTTAAAAATTGAAGAAATAATACAAATAAATAAAACCAAATTGATCAAATTAGAAATGAGTTTTTATTAAACTTGAACCCTTTTTAAAATTACCGGAATAGTGTTTCGAATTGTAGGGTTGTTTTGTATCGATTTTTAAATTGAGATTGTTGTAAAGAGTATCTCTATTTATTGATTCATTCCGATAACAGTTAATTCCAATTTCGGTAGGTAATTTGATAGTTTTTGCTAAATGTAAAAAATGTAAAAAAATGAAAAAAATTTGAGAAAAAGTTTATACCTGAACGACACCTTTTTAGAGAGTAGTTGTTCATAATTTGATGTTCTGGAAATTATTTCATGTCAAAAAATTAAAATACCTCTAATATTGTGGCAATTGTTGAGTAAATATTCGTCATTCAATGTTTTTTTTCGACGATTTGTCATAATAATGATATTTTTCGATAAAAATTAAACTTTAATCGCAGACTCGAATCAAGTTATTCCCTCTAGAGCTTACAACTTTTAAATCGATGATTGTAAATTCAACTTAATTACATTAAAAAAAAATAATTACCAGTTTCAACCGAAAAAAACAATCGATTTGAAATTAAAATAGTACAAATTCGATTAAAATTCACTTTTTCTTTAGTTGCTAAACTTGAGCTAAATTTTTCTTCAATGTTTCCTCAATTTGATCAAATTGGTTTCTTAAAGTTCAAGTATATACTTGTTGTGAATTTCGATACTCAAAGAGCACCATAATGATAAATTTCGTAAATTTTTTTATATTCCGAGGTTATTTTCAGAAATGCATCCAGTCTATCTATCTGACTAACTCTAATTAGTCATTTATGAGCAATAAATAAAAATAATAAGGGTATAATTGAATTTCAATCAATTTCAATCGGTTGGTAATTCAACTTTTAAAAATTAATGTATTGAACGACATAAATGTACTGCAATTTGTAACGCAAGATGAAAAATGATTATAATTTTGAGAAAGTACACTGGCAATTCACGAACAAACCTTCATTTCGATGCATCGTAGCCAGACAAATTGAAAATTTGTTCATCATTTTTTGTGAATTAATTAAAATTTAGTGCACTGCGTTCATAAATCCATAGAAATTAAAAAGATGTAACAAGTTGCCGTCTAGAAATTTCCCATGCTATGTAATTTCACATCAATTTTATTAAAATCATTCCATGTTTTAACAAATTGTTAAATCAATATTGCACTATTTTTTAATCGGCCGACATAAAACTGCACTGGATGGGGTCAATTTAAAAAATATTTTCCCAGTCAATCGGGGGACACGCGTATGACTCTAATTACACGTCTAGAATCTCGATATATATATATATGAATCATATTGTTAACTTTTATTGTAAATTTATGTAAATTATACATTTAGGGTGATTTATGTATTTTTATTACATTTCATAAATTTTTACGATAAATAATAAATAAAATAAAATATCAATTGAAAATTTGGACTTTTTGTCGCCATGTTCCAACTTTCAATCAAAATTGAGATTCAATTGCTCTGTAGATTGATATTTTGGTTTCGATATTTTCGTCAAAACATCCTGTTCAATTTTATTGTAATCAGCACGAATTTTCAACAACCCCCTCAAATACTTTACCGTGAGAGACTTGGGGTTTACATTAAAAGGTAGGTTAATCTTTTTTGAAAAAATTACATTTTTTACTGACCCATCAGAACCGATTCTTTTGTTATCACATGATACAATTAAAAGGTTTAGATTGTGTATCTCTACTTTCACATCCCGAGGTTCATATATCCTGTCTATCGCCATATCTACTGAGAATAAATCTGACATTTTTTGTGAATCTTTTCTGTTGGACATGCTAGTCTGACATCTCTGTTTTTTGACTGTTATTGTTTGTCGAGATTGGTACATTTCCTTGTTGTTGTGAATAGGGTGAGTTTCTATGCACGTGTCAAAATGAACTACTCTGCCGTGACTTTTTGGTGTGTCGATTCTGATTTTGTGTTTTGTGGGGATAATTATAGAAGTTGTTTCGTGATATTGGGGTTTGTCGATTATTATGTGCGAGTGACTGTAATGAGGAGGTTTTGTTATTTTTAAGGGCTTTTGTTTATTTTCGAAAGATTCGATGACAAGTATACCGTCTTTGTAGAGTTTACAGGTGAAACTGTCTTTTCGCATATTTTGATTCAATCGGCAACGTTTAACTAAAATGTTGATGTCAATGATGAGAAAAAAATAAAGTAACACTAAATCTAATAGTGCTAACCTGGGATTGGAACGGTTCGGGTAATTTCAAAATTTCGGGTAAACGTTAATACTTTCGTGTAACGTCACTATTCGGTTATTTAAAAAGACATTAATATCTAATTATATAAAATGTTATCAAAAATTTTTTCCCGTTATGAAACATTTCGCCTTATAGTTTACTTTGTATCGATCGTTTATAATTTTTCAAACTTAATTTTCTAGCGCTACAATATAATAATATTATCGAAGGATAATAAAAAATTAAAATTTAGGTTTAGTAAAACTATAGTAACACACTGAACCTTTATTTTGTTATTAAATATTTTACCCGAAATTGGGTAAAAATTGTCAAGGAACGGGTAATCGGGTAAAAATTCGAACCCCAAGTGTTAACTTAAAATAATTATAAAACTGTATTATTATTATATCAATGGTAACATGTAAAATACACCTTTTCGGTCAGTAAAGTCTTAAAGTACTTACTCTCATTATCTCCTCTCTTAACTTCTATACAGTCATCCTCAACAAAAACTTCAACATCATTTATATCATAATTCTTCCCAATATGCATAGACACGAAAAACTTGTTCTCGTCGTTACTTGCCTCTGCGTGCTTATCCATTGAAACGTTGACTTGTGAGTGAGTAATGCTATTCAAATAAATTCAAATTTATACTATTAGAATCATGAGGGTGAGTCATAAAAAACTTTTTTTCGAAAATACAAATACCTGGAGTCTATTTAACTGTATATACCTACAAAAAAGTATCAACAAGTATGAAGTAATAAGGGCACGTAAAACCGATTTATTTTATAGTTCATTTTTAATCGTGCTTAAGGCACTAAGAAATATTTTTTTTTGTTATAGTTTTTCAGTTATACTACCCTGGTAACTCAAGGGAAATGGAAATTATTTTTATCTCATTTCTTCAAGTAAATCATTTCATGCATTGATTGTTCCTGATACATTATATCATACAATGCGATTAAAAAACAGAATTTACAGTATATTGAACACGATTAAAAAAATATTTACAAAAACTCCCCTTTTCCCTTGAGTCACCTGGGTGATATAACTCAAACGTTATAACAAAAAATACATTTTCCAGTACCTTGAGTACGGCTGAAAATAATTCAGACTTGAAAACGTGAAAAAATGGACTATATAATAAAAGGGTTTTGCGTAGCCTTATTACTCATACCTGTTGAAATTTTAAAAAATTTTTTTAAATATAATAATATACATTTTTATAGGTATTCACAATAAAATAGACCCGAGGACAGGCTATTCCAGAAAACCGACCCACCGTAATAATACTATATGATTCATATTACTATTCAATACTGTCGTTCCCAACATTCTCAACATAGCTCTTCCACCGTCTCCTGTGTGTATCCATTTTGCTTTCGGCCTCGTCCATAATTTCCCTTGCATTATCATCAACCCACTCCTTTGAATACACTTCCCGACCATTTAAACTCCCCGCAGTTGCCTCCACACTGTCCTTTCTCTGATACACGCAATTCATATAGTAAACTGGCAATTTCTGACAAGTCATGTTGATACAAATTTGAACTGTTCAATAATTAATTATAATTAAACTTTAATACTTGTTAAAGATTATACTCTTGAACTTGAAATTGGTTAAAAAATTTAAACGGTCCAACCAATTGAAAAATAATTTGTAAAATGAAATTTAAATGATCAAAATGAGAAAATTATGAATCCATTCTAAACTAATCCAAGCCAATTAAATGGTGTCGATTCGGACAAGGTCAACTTGCTCAACAGACGCATGTAACGTTATCATCGATTAAATTAGAGCATCGTTATATTTAATATATACCCCACATGACACGCAAAATGAGGATGTAAATAAAGTAAACTAGGTTTATACTAACAAAAATTCAATTTATACAACAATTAGTCCAACACCTGCACTCAACTGATGGAAGTAAATTTAGATTTGTAAATTTCTTTATATGGATTATGATCTAATGATACTGCTGAGAGAGTCTGATTATCATATAGTATAGTAATATGTATAGGAATTTATTTTTAAAAAAATCAAAATACATGTTCAACATGTTCAACATTTCCAATACTTTCTCTTTTGTTAACATTTTATTATAATGGATTAGTCATAAGCCCTGATTATGCTAAATTAGTATATAATTATTACATTATTGCAACTGATATTTTTTTATTATGAAACTTTTTTGTTTCTAATTGTATAATTCAAATTGTTTTATTAGAGTTACATATATGTGTCATTTGATACATATTTAAAAATCAATTATTCCTTTTTTAAAATTTAAAATGTTTTTAATTGCAAGAAACAATAAAATTAATCAATAACAAATGGTAATTATCAGGGCACTTAAAGCCCAACATTAAGAGTACAAGTTATACTAAAAATAATTATTAATTTTTTAAAAATAAAATCTTGTGTAACTAACTAGATTACGAGATAATGGTTAGAGAACAAGATCAAGAGATAATGATATTTTAATCTAGAATCCAGAATATAAAATTTAGTTTCTAATAAATTTTAGAAAAAATAGTAATCATACCAATATGAAATTAAGACATCTAGATTCTAGTAATAACATCTACTTGTCAAATTCTAGATTAAAATTTTTAATACATTTTGTAGTTCATTTAATGTACTTTAGTGCACTATTCTGGTCAGGCGTATCGTAATATCAATACCGTATCAAAAAGCATTAAAATGTACCATTTAGTAATCAGATGGTTCAATAAATAAATTTTATTAATAAAATTATTTAATCTTTCGTTTTCATTTTTATTCACTACATGACGGACAATACTATCAAAGGTGAAAAGATGGAATTGACAACCAATGACGAAAAGGAAAATAGTAAAGTAAATTATAATCCTGTTGGGGAAAAACGACCAAATAGTTTTTTGCTGTTGGCGATAATGACAACCATTTTTTTCAATATACCTTTTGGTGTCGTAGCAATTATATATGCCATGAAATCGTCTCGGTATGCGGATAAGGGTAAGATTTTAAAGGCACGTAGTAGAGGACAAATTTCCATGAAGCTGTCCGTTATTGGTATCATTTTGAGCGTCGTTATATTGCTTGTTTTGGCAATTTACTTTTTTGTTATGGGAATGCATATGATGCAACTTGCGGCAGCAGAAACGGCAGAATATAGTACGTACGAATCGATAGAGTAGAGCAAATAGATATAAATAATGTATTTGTTATAATAAAAATATGTTGGAATATTTTGGAAAACTTTTGGTTATACATGTTTATTATACAGAACTAAAATTACTGTTAAGCGATAAAATGTTGAGAATTAGTGTTACTGTTTAAACATATTTTAAATTAATTTTATTTTCAAAAATTAACATTAAAATGTTGAGAATTAGTGTTGTTATAGAAACATATTGAAAGAAACTTTATTTTACATAAATTAGTTTATTTAGGAACGATATTCTAATTTATGTTAAATTTTAAATAGTCACATATGTTATTTATTTTATTTAATTTTACAGAAAGTTCTGAATTAGGAATATCGTTTATTTTTAATTTGGAGTATTTCAAAAGAAACTGTAACTATTTATTATAAAATTGACACGTATCACGGCGATAATATTATTCTATTTCTATTAGTGAGCTTCTTGTATGTAAAAAAAGCCATTATAAACATGACTAGAATTATAATTATTGAAATTGTAGAAATAACTATAGATGCAATCAATAATCCTCTATTCTCCGATTGTATAATTGTTACTCTTCTTGAGCATTTCACGTCTTTGTGTGCTTCATACAACAGTCTCTTGAATTTTGAGTAGAGACATACTCCAGCACACCCTGTAAAAAAGTTTTGAAAATATTATTAACAATATAAACATTTACCGTTTATCTTTAATTTGATGTTATTCCTTTCACCTTTTAGATTCTTATTTATATATATGCGAATATAGTACTCATCTTTAACATGTCTATATTTGACAACTTCGATTATAATGGCAGTCAAGTAATCTTGAACGCCGAGATAGATGCCCATATACGCCAAAATGTACATGAGAGTGATATCATGCTAAATAAAAAAATTAATAATATAAATAAATATTTAAATTTTAAATTTATAAAACAGCTGAAAATAGAGTAAGTTTTGGAGTATTTTTTTGGATAAATGATTCATCTATTTTGTCAAACAAATGTTGGAAAAAATTTCCACCTCCACATTTAACAATACTCCCTTTGCTATATGTCAATTCAAACATGGAAGAGTGAAGTCTTTCAAGTTTTTGTAAATATGTATATTTGCTCGTATAGCTGTAATTTAACCATTTGGGTATTGGTTTGTCTGCTTCCTTCTGAAATGTTTATAAAATTTAATATAATTATTTAACTTTTGTAAATAAAAATATCAATTTTACTTTGCACTTTATATAGTCGTAGAGTTCCCATATGTTGGAGGTATTTGTGGGAGTTCCCGTCTGTATTTTTAAAAAGCTGTAAAAATCCTATTTCAAAAAATTAATTATTCTGACCATGAATAATAATTATAATTAAGTTTATTAAGTCAATACGTGATATTTAGAATCGTACTCTTTTAATACTGTTAGCCTTTCTTTATTGTTTATAACTGCATCGGGGTTATATTTGTCAAAACTGAGTAGCTAAAATGATTAATTAGCAATTTAAATTAACAAATAACCGAGTATAGTACTCAGTAATACTGAATCAGCATACCTTGTCCGAACTTCTCTCAACTGTGTGAGTTGCAATAGGCGCAGCAATCCTACTCTCACCACCCTCCGTTTCTTCTTGAAGCATAGCAAGAGTTACAAGATTAGATGTCATGATTGTCCTATCAGTATCACTACTACGAACGTAAAACTCTTCATTTCTTTTACTAAGAAACTTGTAATCTTTAAAATAGCGCTTGTTCAAAAAAAGGCCAAATTCATGGGCTTGTTTCATCCCTTCCTAACCAAAATATAGACATAAATGTTAAGAATATTTATAAATCAATACTTTTGTTAATTGACCTGGTCCTTGTGGCCATATTTGGTTAAATTCCGTCTCATTTCTATAAAAAATAGGACTCCTGGCGCCATGACGTGTTATCTAGAAAATTGAAAAATTGTGCTTTAAAATTTAATTCAAGGTTAATAATAATTATAATAAACTAAATTAAATTTAATTTACAATCTCGAAAAATTGTTAAAAATTTGTTAAACTTTGTTAAAAATAAGTAAAACTCCTACCACAAATACTTTGTAAAGATTGATGTAGTGATTATCTATATCGGCCTCGTTTGAGACCATACAAGATAATATGAGTAAGGAAACGACTGCAAAAAACATATTTTCAAAATTAACAGATCTACACAATTAATTAAATGTATTAATTTCTAATATTTCTCGTCTGTATATTTTATTACTTACACATGTGTAAGTTATGTTAGTTTAAATGTGTAAACAAAAATGAAGTTTTGAACAAGATAAATGAATTCACGGATCATATGAAGATTGAACACCCCAAATAAATATCGGGGTGTCTAATCTTCAATTGTACAACATGGGTGTGCAATTAAAATTTGCACACACCAAAGGCGACATAATAAAAAAATTACAAAAAAACATGAAATTGGAATATAAAATAAATTTATTTTATAAATATATTAATTATTGTATATATTATTGGTAACAGACTACTTGCATATATCCTATTCCAGGGGATACACTAGTATCCACCATTCCAAAAACCCATAATGTTTCGACAGACCTTCCCTTGTGATATTTGGGTTTGTGGGTCTCCCGGTCCTTCTAAAGAAACTGGATTTTAGATGAAGTATTGTTTGCACACTTCTCGAAAAAAATTTAAAAAAGTCGATTATTGTTTTCTCCGAGAGATCCACCTGCCGACTGAGTTGCCCCATTCTCATTCGAGAGCACCAGAGAAATATGCAATGTACCCATTTTTGTAGCGAAACTTTGGATTTTGTAAAAAATGAATACTTTCTGATTGAAAGAGTACCTTTGA
>JAUZND010011355.1:0-28852 GCA_034780555.1 Coelogynopora nodosa | reverse complement strand
AAGGGCGGCCCCCTCGTCCGTACCTGAGAGGTCCGTGACGTTGGAGACCCGAGTAAATTGAGGACTTCGTCCTCCCCTAACGGGGAGTCACGCCTGACACCACGCGAAGGTGTCATGCTCGTCGGGCTGTTGTCCCGAGAACTGCCTAAGATCGATTAAGATGTTTTCATTGGTCAAACATCTGCGCTGACCTTGTCTAACGCACATCTTTGTTGCACAATTAGTAATCAATATTAAAGAAAAAATCTATAAGAGAGTAACAGATACAGCATACCTTGAAACATTGGAAATTATTTCAAAAATTATTTTCGACATATTTGTGCTCACTCACCGCTTCACAAACCGGAATTACCGTTACCACAATATAAACAAAAAGTACGTACAACATGAAAAGACTCAAGATAATCTTGACAATATCATCTATCTTATATTAGTATACACAAAAATCTACATAATTAACCACACTCTCACAACGTAACAATAGTTCATCTAAATATCATATCCATATCTTTATCCAACAATTATAATACCGCGCTATTCAAATTTCCGATAATACCTGCATATTATGTTGTCAGATTATATAAATTATATTGTTTAGGTAAGTATATAGGGAAGTTGTAGAGGTACTAAAGTGCCTGATAGTACTATATCATTTAATTAGAAACTGATACTTTAAATGGATATGACCAGGACGTAGTGGTTTCTATTAAAGATTGTAATTAAAAACTCAGACAATATAAGTGCTTTAGTTTTGAGCACTTTCTTTATATATAAAAAAATAATTAAAATATTTTTATAAAAATAATTAGTTTGTCTGACTTTGACTTTTCTATTAATTGTATAACTGTAGTTTTTGACTTTGTCTTTGACTTTGTAACTGCAGTGCCATTTTTTATCATACTTTTACATAGTGCCAGTGGTATAGGATATAAGTATAGCATACTTGGACCATCTATTTATTTAGCATCAATATTCAATTCATCACATATCATTATCACTGCAATTGACATAGACCAAAATCATTTTTTTTGATTTATTAATGTCAAATGTTATGGTAGCCAAAGAAAATATATACAGATACTATTATATAGCTAGTTTTATGTTAGTCTTTAATGATGTTCTATCTCTGCCTAGATGGTGAAATATTTTCTAGGCTATGTGTCTGCCTAGGTTATATATATACATAATAGGTAATATAACAGGGTTCCCCTGCATCAGGGAAAATGACAATATCATATTAGCTAAAATCAGGGAAAACTCAGCCTCAGGTAAACTGACAATATAAACTAAAATCAGGGAAAACTCAGCCTCAGGTAAAATGACAATATAAGCTAAAACCAGGGAAAACTCAGCCTCAGGTAAAATGACAATATAAGCTAAAATCATTGAATTTCTTAATACTTTTAGAAAATCAGGGGGAAAAAATGGCTTATTTTTTATTTTTTAAATATCCATTTAATAGTTATCTAAAGAAAGTTAAAATATTTTTTTTATTGTACATAAGATAACATTTTATTTTTTTATTCCTTTAGGAAACCTAATATGCACTTATTAAGTATATACAAATATCAGGGAAAAAGCAGGGAATTTGATTCTGAAAAAAACAGGGTAACCCTGATATAAATATGAAAATACTGTTATATTATATTTATATTAATAATATATATAATATTTCTTATAATTAACTTACAATAATAATATATATAACAGTATTTTCATATTAATATTAGCTATTATGTATATATTTATAACCTAGAGAAAAAAAAATTGACTAGGTGGATACATAGGCATAGCCTAGAAATTATTTTTTTATCTAGGTAGAGATATAACATCTTTGAAATTTCTTTGGGTAGCCCTATATAAGTCTAAGTGTCAACACAGAGATTTGCCTACTTATAGACTATGCTCTAATAGCAGTTAGGATCAAATAAACCATTAATAGAATTATAGACTGCATATAGGTTTAATAGGTTATAATTAGGGTTAGAGAATATAATTCAGTAGGAGTATTCTTTGTTGTAAAGCTATAACGTTTCCTCATTTAATAGTTCTAATCACTTGTGAAACTTGCCACTAAATTGTAGAATGAGCAGGCATAGCAATAGAGGTGTGATGTATAAGCCTGCTGAGTTTTGACATTATTATGATTTATTTGTAAGATACAATCACATGTTTCAGTAGCAAGTTGTCAATTTTGTTTTGCTAATAGTAAACAAGACAACCCTTTATATAATGATGCACTGCTAGGAAGTTTATGGAGTCATTTCTATTTAAAGAATTGCTCATTCAATTTTGCATCAATACATTATTTTATTTCTCTGAATAATTAAAAAAAGTAAACAATATGTTGAGTTGAGTGCATTTGTCATATACAACAACATTGGGAAGCACCTTCTAATAATGCCACATATAATGGAATTGTAAGGGATTTTAATATTTTGTACAAAATATTTTATTATGCTGACTTTTTTTAAATAACAAGAAGACTTCAAATAAAACATATATTCTGACATTCACTTTATATTTGTAAATTATTTGCTGTTAACTTATTAAAGTTTTCCCATAAATATTTTAATCAATAAATAACAATCTTAGAAATTATTGTTCAATTTTATAATTATGCATGTATATAGCAAAATATCTGCTTTTATAAACAGTTTAAAACATTTTTTTTTAAATATGGATAATGTAAAATAGTTTTGGCTAGTTGTTCAACACGATTTTATACATTTTAAAATAATTATATGTAATATTTTCTTACTATGTTTTAATATATTTATGTTATTTAACAATATAAACTACATTATGTTCAGATGAGTGTAGCATATATAAAGCTTATTATTATTTTCCATAAAATTGTCTTACTTCTAATAATATATATATAAAGGGGGCTTCAGAGGAAGTTTTGTGTGGTAGTGTAGTGGAAATATGCCTGTTCCCATCCAATTTTTTTTGGTAAAATAATATTTTCTGTCTAAATTTAAAACTTAATTTATAATATGTATATTAATTATAACTAAAGTATATACTGTAAAATATCCATGAAGTGCACTTTGTTTTTGTAAATGCATCATGTATAGGGAGAACACATAAATCCTTGTCCCTATCAGCCATAGAACAGAACACATGCTAAGACTGACTATTGAAAATTATTTGAACATTTATTACTATTATATCTATAATTTATGCAATAATACAATTATGGTAAATATGACACAGTAGTTTTATTAACTATTAAAATTATAATAAATCCCATAATTTGTATAATCTTTTTTGTTAAATTTTATTTATGAAGTCTCTATTCCAAAAATTAATAAAAAAAAACAAGGAGTTCACAGAACAACATTTCAACTCAAACTAAATGGGAGTCAGATATTCTAGATCAATCTACACATCAGTAAATCTAATAAAAGTATTTTTTTAATTGATCATGAGTAAGTATGCAGTTAGCAATTAGTTATAATTTTTAGTTACAAATAGTTATATTATAACTAATAGATTAAGTTATTATACACTAATCATTTTATCAAAAATAACTAATTTATTTCGGTATTATTTCTCCAAATACTTCCAACAACTGTATTTACTCCTGTGACTTTTAAATTGAATGATTCTAGTGAGATAAGAGATTCCTGTAGCCTGTTTAATAGCACAACAAGTTACCAATAAAAATTTAATTTGGGTTTCATACTTTAACTTGTAACAAGTAAGGTGGAAAACTTCACCTTAGAAAAAATTAGACACTTGTTGTATAGGATTTTACAGTTTCACTAACAAGCTCTCGATTTATATAATATGCTGGAATTCCATAGCTAAATATTTACATATAACAACAAGTGCATTGTGTACCATAATTTTTTATAAACTTCATAAACTAGTGAATTTTAATCATTATTAAGCATAGATATTCTTTTATTAGATATTTACATAATTATGTCATCATGAAACTGTGTAAAAAAGAATTAGGAGGTTTGTTGGTACAAGTACTTTTTAATTTTTTAAATTTATAAATTTTTCTGTATATAGTTACTGCCATTCATTTTATATTCAAAAAACCCGAAACATATAATATATAAAATTATTTTATATGGTTATTACATGTATATAAAATATACACTTTATTTTATATATAAACATTTCTATTGTATTTATAGACAACTTTTCTGATGATGAAACAAATACACTGGTCAGCTCATTTAGATGAGATAAATTGTATGTGTTGCTACTATTAGATGCCGTCAATTTTCTAAAAACTTAATGTAAATAATAATCCTAAACATTGAAAATGTATTTAATACTTATTTTTTCTTTATTATAATGATCTTAAACATTGAAAATCTGTTTAATACTTATTTTTTCTTAATGCTAATAATCCTAAATATTAAAACCTTCTTATACATAATTCCCAGTAGTAACAAAGACTTTTTAAAGTATAATTTGTATATCTATATGTTTGTCCTTGTATCACACAATTATTATTGTTTGTTTACATTTCGTAATTAGAATTATTTTTAATTTTTATTGGTATCTTAATAAAGTAAGTCATTACTTCTAGTACATATTTTAAAGTTATATATTATATGCAAACTTTGAAAATTTTATTATTGAAACAAATTTAACTTTTGATCAATTAAAAATGCAAAGTGCTTTTGTCATATTCAACAAATATTTAAAAAAATATTTAGAAAGAGTTCTTGAACAGAATATTGTATTATATTTGCTATAAATATGCATCATTTGTACAAATGGGCGCTTAATCAGAGCTATTTTCAAAATTAATTTCAGGTAAAGTATTCAGCAAATCAAATCCATCAGCCACTGCTAAACTACTTATTGATAACAATCTAGTTGTATTATTACAAGAACCTCCACTCTTGCTGACAGTCTATGATACACCTTCAGGATGTGTGTGTGGATTCTGTATAGAAATGCCAACACCTAGAGAATATGTGTGTTGTGGGAAAAAAAGGTGTATATATATCTAGAACTGAAGTAGTCAAAGACTGTTGTCTCAATATAGAAGTTCTTAGAGCTCCAGCAAATTCACTTGGAGCATACCACGAAGTCATATTGCCATGTGTTGTATGACTAATAAGAGAGCGTTTTCCATCTTCAAATGGTAGTTATAAGAAATTTATCCACACACACTAGTGATATCACAATTCACACAAAATGTTGCAATTACATTTAATTTTAATAATGTTAAAATGAGAACGATTTATGCTGTCAATATATATTAACGAATTAAACAGTGATCAATTCCCCCAGGTAAATATATAACAATTCCTTATGTTCGAAATTATACACTGTAAAAAACTATTTTGTTTTGTGTAAACACATTTTATTCACAAATATGTATAGTATAACTGACATAATTTTAATTTAAATATGATATTTTTACTGTTTTCTTCCTGTAACGCACACATTTCCAATATGTTTAATTTTATATAATATAATACATAGTTGATCATATAATGTTATAAAATATAATATACTAGTATAAATATGTAATTTATTTCATTATGTATTTCAACATTTTATAATAATTATATGTAATATTTTCTTACTATGTTTTAATATATTTATATAATTTAACAATATAAACTACATTATGCTCAGATGAGTGTTTTATATATAATGCTTATTATTATTTTCAATAAAATTGTCTTATTTCTAATAATATATATATAAAGGGTTTCGTGTGCCATGGTATTGTAGCAGAAATATGCCTGTTCCCATCCAAATTTGTTGGTAAAATGATATTTTCTTTCTAATTTTAAAGCTTATAATATGTATATAATGTCACCATGAAACTGTGTAAAAAAAGAATTAGGATGTTTGTTGGTACAAGTACTTTTTAATTTTTTGAAATATGATTTTTTTGTTACGTTCTTAGAACAATATATATATATTACAATTTTAAATGCTATGCTTTTATTAAATAGTATTGACTTCTTAAGATGTTTGGGTATTATTTTGTGTTGTGTAATGTACTTTATAAATACATGTCAGTCTTCGTGCATGCTCCAATTAATGTTATGCATTTTTAAATGAAATTTTTATTTCGTATTGCATGTACAATTATGTTTACAGTTTTATATTGGTACATAAATGTACATATACACATTTGTTTTTCATATTTTATAAAAACAGGGTTTCATGTGCACAAAAGCTGAAAGAAATTTAATAAAAAGTTTATTTATTAACCCATTTTGAATTACACAAATAGTAGATTTAGATATTATTTATAGTAGTAATTCAATTATTTAAAATAAATTTAAGATGAATGAATAATTTTGAATTTTGATGCATGTTCATCAAAAATATAACATAGATTTTAATAATATAGAGTTTATATTTTTGTGATGTGTTTTTAGTTATTAATATTTTTAGAAGGCATATTTTTTAGCTATAATATCATATGAATGGAATAAGAAAACGATCAGATTCTATATAGACTATGATGTTATGGTTACTTATTTTTTCATTACAAAAGCCGCGCAAGCCACTATATTTGATTTTAATGTTGTAAATAATTATATATGACTAGTTTAGAAGGCGTATTTTTAAAATCTTTTAGATATAATGTCACATGAATGGAATAAGAAAACGACCAGATTCTATAGACAAATGTTACAATTACTTATTTTTTCATTACATAAGCTGCACAAGCCACTATATTAAATTATAATGTTGTAAACAATTATATATGAAAACAATTCCATTTGAAATTAAATAATTCAAACATAATTATGTCTATATATCTTATGTAAATGTTTCTAATTGTCAATTTGTTATAGAATAATATCCAATTGTAACAAATTTTACTTAAATCTCATGATGTCAATGGACTAAAAAGTAAACCAATAAGTATACTATGGAATAATACCATCATAAGTTCACTATGCGCGTTTCCAACTTCACCTTTGATGGCCTCAGCATATATTTGAATATCATGCAGTAAGATAATTTACTGTTAATGTATTTAGCGATCAGTTTTTGTGATGAACTTTCTAATGGTGTAAACCATTTATTTCTAGGTGTTCTGGTTATCAAGATATAATTGTCAGACAGTGTTCTACTCATAACATCAGTGTCGATAGAAAAATTATATGGATTAATATGTTTAACTATGTTACCTTTTGACCTAGGTCCCACTTTATATTAAGAATTTTTTTTAAACCTGTACTGATGTTTGTGTAATCGCAGAAGTTTATTAAAAACGTTAATTATGATTTTTCAAGCCTGTCTTTTCTTACTAACATTAGGAACTTGATTTCTCTATAATTTTATTGTTGGATGTTTTTAATAATTTTGCTATCCTTTCCATAATTTTTTCGTCTTCAAATTATTATTTCAAAATATTTTTTTTAGTATTAAAAATGATTATTATTATTTGAAGAAGCTATGGTACCACTATTGAAAATAAGTTAAAATTAATGTTTAAAAAGCAAGGACTTGCTGTTTAAGATTCTGCTTGGTTTATTTTTATTCATATATATTTTATTGTACCTATATATTATATAACATATGCAAGATTATTAATAATATTTTTTTTAAATGGAAGAATTTACTTGTCCGATATAATATATATATATGGATGTTTAATAAATACAGCATAATTTATTAAATTATAAACTTAAGAATGTTGACAAACTAGTACAATATATGATATATATTATCAGGGAAATAACATTCCATTGTGTATCTTCTATTAAGTGACTCGAATGATTTAATGATAGGTCCCCTAATTTTAATGTGTAGCTCTCATGTCAAAATATTGCAGATATGCTTTTTGTTTTAATGTTTGTTATAATCTCACTATTTAACAGTATGTTGACATTGAGCTAGTTATCATTAATAACCCAAATAAATATTGAATGTGTAAAATTATATAATTATTCAACGAGTGATAAATTTATGATATAATTAGTATTATCTTTTTAGTTTGTATTTACAAGTTTAATAACATTTTGAACTTTTTTATGTATAAAATTTGAAATATTGTCAGTTTATTCCTTAATTAATTAGACACAAGTAGTTTTAATTACTCAATAAATTATTTAGGTTTGTAACAATTCTTTATTTATTTATCTTGGATGCAAATATGAATATATATAAGGTTGTATAAATAACTCCTGTTATTGTTTTATTTTCAGATGCTATGTAAGGATCTTTCTTTGATTACATGTAACCAAACTTTACCATTGCATTATAGGACAAAGTCAAAGGTATTATAATTTTTGTAATTATTTTAAGCAATTAATATTACAAATAGTATGATTATAATAATTGACTGTTTTTTAAATAAAAAAAGTTAAACAAGTTAAGAAAATAATTAATAATATGAACTGTGTTATAAAGATGATACCTTAATTCTAGTATAAGGAACTATTTATATAGCCTCACTTTCATGTGCATTTTAGTTGGGCAACCAAAAAGTCATGTGAAGGAGTTCAGCATTGTCTTCTATTGTTTTCTAATAAACATTTATGATTGGTTGATAAATTATTTGTTTATATGTATTAAATAATTAATATACTTAAAAAATATTTTATAAATTTATCTGTTGGCATTTATGTGCATCTCAAGAGTGTTATATTTGTTTTAAAGAACTTCATAATATATAAAATTGGTGTTTAAATCATGTAATAATATTTACAATTTATAATATATTATAAATATATTTAAACTAAAAGTGCATGTTAAAGGAAACAATCAAAACATGCATTAAATTTCGAACGATACCTTATACAATTGCTTTTAGAATAATTCATTGTTTTAATTAAACTAACTGTGTATTATTAAAATATTTATATAGTAGTATGTGAGTATATATTAATGCAAATATATATATAAATTTATAAGTATTAAGCAAACAAAAATGTGATGTATAAATTTAATAAAGTATAAACATTTTAGTGACATTTAATATATCTTTTTGAAACAAGTGTATTTATTTTATTTTTTCATATATAAAATTTAAAAAATCAAATTTTCATAATTTCTTTAACATGCACTTTAAATACAATTATGACACTTTTCTGTCGAAATGGATAAAACTCATCTTGCATGAACTTACAAAACTAATACACTATGAACCAGTTTACAATTGTGCAAGTTATCTTACAATTCAGATACTTAAATTAGGTTATTTCTATAGTTACAATACATACATTCATAAACAAATAAATTTGTGAGAATTTTCAATAAATTTGCTGATAGTTCTTGTACAATATATTACACTTATTAATTTTTTTGCTGTGAGTCTTTATGCATTATTAACAATTTCTAAACTTTGTCTTGTGATATCTATCTATAGTACCTGTATTCTACATGCACTTTGCATTATAATATAAAGCTATAATTTTACTACTGATGGATCAGAAGCATGTGGAGCATTCATGTCTTCATGTTGGGTTTGGATTTGGGTCAGTTTGTATATATAGCTTATTATTCCTTACTTCAAGAACTTTAAATTGGAGATCTTATTCAGTTCAGGAAGTTTCTTTGTATGGACCTATTTGATCTAGATATTATTTTAAACTTAGTAATTGGTGCCATTTCAAAAAGGCATCCCCTTCAAAAAGTACTCACGGCAAATAATATTTTATTGTGACAGTTAGTTTTTATGTTTTTTAATCACTCCCAGATGATTGAATATTTTTCAAAGGGTAATTTTATAACTATATCTCATCAAGGCAGTAATTCTTTGCTCAAAGTGACAGACATCCTTGAAGAGCTATGCATCTCCAAGCTTTGTCAACTTAAGTTTGTTTAATTTCTGTGAATATTGGCTTATAAATTGTTCAGTTTCATAATAACCTTACCATGTATCAATAGAGAAGTGGGATGCAAGTGTTTTATAGTCAATTTATTCTTTTAATTAATGTAGTTTTTTATATTCAATAAAACGTGAAAGTCTTCGTAAAGAAATTACTTAATTCTTAACTTCACATGTGACCCAAACATTTTTTTATATAAATATCTGCTAACTGAATCAGATTTAAAAAAATTGTAAAGTATAGGTATGGTGAAACATTAATAAAAATGCAGCTGTATATGAATATATATAGATGTTCAGTTAACTAGTGCAAGAGAGTAGCACTAGGTTTACTTCACTGAAAGTAAAAACTGTGTTACCACTCGTCCGGATTTATTCCAGACATACGGATTATGTCCGGATTTTATATTTTTGGGATAGTTTTTTTTTAGAAAATGTGTTTAAAATAATAAAAACTAAGTGCTGAAGGAGCAGCCCGGGGTGAAGTAGTATAGTACATATGACTCTGTCATTGAACATTTATTTGCACATAGAGCAAATTTAATTATTTACCTGTTTATATATTGATATGGTCCTATTGTTTTGTGAATATTTAGCGAAATAGTTATTTAAATTTGGAAAAAATCAAGGGCTTTCCCCCTAACACCCGCCATGAGCTCTGCCTCTGTCGCCACCTCACGGTTGGTGCTTGGTGTAAATTTCCTGTCCGGATTTTTGTTCATAGAAAGTGGCAACACTAAAAATAAACACCATATTTAACTATAATTATACTATTTATTTTTTAAGTAACCTGTTTCACAGTTTCTCACAGACTTACTGTCGTAGCCATATTACATTAGTGACTGCAAGTTTTTTTTGAAGGTCAACTATAATGTGTCAAAAGTAGTGTGATATTTATTGCGAAACATATTTCACTTGACAGATAAGCTGTCTACAGTAAACTTGTGACAGATAACTTCGTTAGCCAATTATAAATTTAAACACTTCTATTGGTCCATACCTAAACTTGCAACAGAAAAGTATCTAGTGCATACACACTGGATTCTGTGGATTCATGACACATTTGAATGCTGAAGATGGGTGAATCCACTGTGGATTCATGGCTGTATTTTTTGTTCTATAGAGTTAAATGCAACACATATAATGCTATATATAGGAAATGATAATTAGAACACCCGAAGTGTATATGAAAAATGCTCGTAATACACCCATAGTACAAATAAGGATGGTTTTAGTTGGACAGGTAGTTAGAGTATTTCATACTAATATTTAAAAAAATATTTCACTAGGTTTTAAATTAAAAAAATATATATTTAAAAAAAAACTATGTTTTAAATTTAGGACTATACTAATTTATTTGAATTTGTTTATTGCATTTATTGATTTTATTTCTATAGTTATTGTATGAAATTCAAAAACATAATTTGTGCATTTTGAATGAAATATATTTTATTAAGTTACTATGCTATTATTTTTCATTAATCATTATTTATACCCAATTCCTAATATATTGTTATTGTAAATTGAACATTATTATAGTTATATATATAATACAAATGGTGTGATATGATACAATTGACACTCGCTAGATTCGAAATTATAATCATCCATTGTGCATTTGTTTTAAAAAATATGTATATTTAAGTATTTTAAATTTGTTGTCTAATTAATGTTAAACTACATATTGTTTTGATCATTTTATATATTAATAGTCTTAAAGATATGTACTTGAAAAAATGAGGGTGAGCAAATGTTCATTATTAATTATCCGGTTGAGTAAGGGTTACCAAATGTTCAGAATTCGTTATTACCATCGCATAGGCAGATGACATTGCAGTCATTTGAATTTAACTAAAAAATTAGTATTACTATGCCGCATTTATTCTAATTCATAGTATTGATGCTCATTATGCTATCTATTCTGAATAACTTAATGAAGTTATACTAAGTTTAATTTATAACTTATAATGTCATATTGTTATTTTCAGAATTACCTCGTCGACCTGTACATTACACCGAAATTTGTTGAGCTTTTATTAGAAGACCGGAGACACGAATAATATAACCCTGTATTTGAAAAAATCAAAACGTATTTGGAATAAATCACGGGTTTTGATAAGTTGCTGTTGGAATTTCTCGAAAGGCGACTTAGTCTTATTTAAAATATTTGCACTTATTAATTTTTTTATGTCATTACTAGTTTCTTCTAGTTTAAACAACATGTTAAATAATTATTCTGTTGAAGACGTATTCGGAAGAAAAATAAAAGAAAATGACATAAACAATTCTCTTGTTTGTGCTAATTGTTCACATGTTCTGATTAAACCAATGCAAGGCCCTTGTGGCCACCGATTTTGTGAATCTTGTATTCAAAATAATCCTGAGTCAGCGTAAGTATTTATTTTTGTTCTGCTTCCTATTAAGCGGTCTTGGAAAAATTTAAGAATTTCTTTTTAATAATGAAAACAAAACCAAATTTTAGTTGCGACCCAAATTTCTGTCATTTACTGATTTTTTCTTATACTTCAATGTTCAACTTATTATCAAATGTTCAGACATCTATTTGAAGCCATTTGCATAATTAAAGAGTATTTTGTAATGTTTTTTTGATTTCGTATATAATATAGGTCTATATAATTAGAAATACACAAGGCAATACTACTTTAAATGTGCATAAAGTAACGATTTATTACTGGGCGTTTCGTGTATCTGTAAGGTGTTACCTTACAAAATAGCATTTATAAGTTATCAGTTTCACAATTCACAAACGATTGCCTACAGGCGTCCATTAACTATTAATACATAAACCAGCAGTCTAGTATTGGACACAAAAGCAGGTGAACAGTGTATAAAGAGCCAATCAATTTATGTATACATTAAAAAAATAGATACAGTATTATAAAACACTATACAAATAAATATAGAAGGGTTGGTTTAATATTATATTTAATATTAGTTTAATAGAAGTTTTGTTCAAATATTATAACGAATATAGAAAGGTGAGGGTGGACACGATATCATTGACATGTAATAACGTCGACACCGATATAAGATCGAAATATGATTTACACACATAATTTATAAATAATTTCAGTGGTTCATCTCTGAGATAATGAATGTCATAGTGAATGCAACCTAAATACACTATGAATGTAGTTTTATAATATATTTAAAATTATTTTATAAAAGTTTGTTTATTATTTCATGTCAATGTTATTCTGTTTCGACGCTTATCTAGTAGTTGACAGAGTTCGACTACTGCAGAAATAATGCCCATTATCTATTTTTCAGATATGGTATTTTTACATGCCAGAAGTGTCCTCCTGACAGCAATACTATTCCAGTTACAGAAGTAAATATCAATTACTGTAGCTATATAATATAATTTTCATATTATTGCATACTATTTAGTAATTAAATCTAATATACTTTTTTTTAAATAATTATAAAATATTGCATTACTATTTTAAATTTATGTATTAAATCAATCGAATGTATAACACAAAAAAAGTATATTTTTTATTACACTATTTTTATCACAATTTGCTGCAACATCTACATTAATTCTAGAAGGCATTCTGATTTGATGGCCTTTGATTATCTACTCTAGATAAAATGTGCAAATTTTATCTTTCTTTATTTTTAAAGGTTACTGACATCACTTTATATTCTATTTTAGCTTTTCAGTGATAATGCAAAAATCCGTGAGATGAAGAACATGGCTGCGAAATGTCCTTTTCCAAATTGTCCATTTGAAGATAAATTTCATAAACTAGAAGTAAGACATTTTTGTTGTTAGAAGAATCAATTATATGATAAAATTGTTTGATTAAATTAAAATTGTCCTCATCAGGTATATAATATATTGTGCGTGTACCGTGTAATAAACTAATTGATTTATCACAATTTTTATATATTTTAAGCTTGCAAATATATATTGTATATTTAATATATACGTTTGTGTTGTCTGATGTACAATTTTTTCTATTCTATTATTTCTATAACCTTATTATAAAATTATTAATATAAAATATTCTCAAATTCACAGCATGTACAGGTATTAGAACCAGTATTAATTTTTTCAAAGTTTTTATTATCTCCATTATTGTTATTATCTTTTCAATTAATGATTTAAAATAAAATTCAGTTTTAAGATTCAATCCATTAAAATATTTTTTATTAAAGTACTCATAGTAATTAATACATGTATTTTAAATTGATTTGTAACATATCTTTTTTGAAGTCATTCATTTCGCTCATGTTTTGCTCATTTGCTCATCAATTATTTTTTCAGAGACATATAAGCGATTGTGAATATCGACCTATAATGTGTCCTAAAATGTGTGAAGAACAAGTTATCTATAAGGATCTTGAAAAGCACTATTCAGAAAAATGTCCACTAAGTGAAATTTACTGTAAAAATAAAGTCTGCAAACAATTGCTTCTGAGAAAAGATTTACAAGTGAGTTAGTTATAATTTTGTAAAATGTTTGCCTTACGAAAGTACTGTTGTTGTTAATTATGCTTATTATTAGGAACCATGTAATTATATTGTATGTTGTTATTATTTTATTGTTTATATAACCATACTTTTAATAAGTACGGTAAGACGAGGTAACTCTGTCTTAAATATTTATGTTGTAATATTATTTAAAAGTAAGTACGCGATAAATAGTTTTATAGTATGACGTGATTAAGCGGTTGAGGTTAGTCAGGTGGATAGAGTCCTGTGGGTCGAAAGCCGGATTTCAAGTTAGCTGCTGCGTTCATTTTTGTTTTGTATGCCACAATTCGGTCGACAACAAGGGAAACTGTTTTTGTTGTACATATATAAGTGTATATATCGGAGTTTCTCCATGGTGGTGAGGTTACCCCGGCCGTATTACAGTATGTTGGGAACATTTTGTGCTGTATCATTTTATTATTACGATCGGTACATCATATCTTATTTTTAATATTATTATCTTATTACTATCAGATTTTATTGACGGACTTTACATCTGTTAATATTTGTCTTTATTTCACAAACAGCAATAGTGTTTTTTTTCATGTTTCTCAACTGAGCGGGATAATTATTAATATGCTTTTTCTTTTACTGAATCTCGTGTCTTAGTATTATTTTCAATGTTACACTTTTTTCATAACTATTTTCTTTAATTGCACTGGTAACTATCCCAGTACATATACCACTTAGATTGTTGTACAACAAAAGTTATAGCTAAATTAAAATATTATTACATTATGCATTATTTGACTTTACCATTTTAGAATCACTTGGATAACGATTGTCGAAAGTATCAAGTTTTTTGTATTCATTGTGGAAAATATTTCCACAAAGAAATTTTGAAACAACACCAAGATAAGGATTGTTCAGCTACCAATAAACTAAATGAAGGTTGTCATTTTGGATGCAAACTCGAGGGGCACAGGTATAGTACATCTAAACATATCGTACGTTACATATCTTTTTTATTAGAACTATTAAGTAAGTTCTACCTATTTAAATATATGTTTGAAAATACATATTTTTGTCTATCAAATATAAACTCTTACTAATTTTTAACTAAATTCAAAACGACAACATTTTTTTTATATACCATTTCAGATTTATTTGGAATAGTTCATTGTCACCTCAAAAACTATTTTTTTGTCAGATTAGATATTTGAAATAATTTACATGTTGTTATATTGTATATATTTGTATTATATTTTTAAAGTTTCAAACGTATTATAAGTTAATTTTTATTAAAAGCTTTTATAGTTAAAGATTGATATAATCAAACAGTAGAGAATATTATTTCAGTAGGAACAGCAGACATTAATTGTTTGTTTTCGTTAGACAATTATTTAAAAATGCTTAATTAGCATAGTTTTATGCGGATTGCTAATTGTATATTAGGATTTGAATAACAGTTTTTTAAACTTCAGACCTGGAACAGTTCACACGGATATTGAGCTATGCAATCATCGAAAAGAAGCATTCTGCGATCATATCGATCAAATTAATGCCAAAGTGAAAGAACTTCAAGTTTGTAAGCTTAATAAACATTTCGTTTGACGAATATACATATGGTGTGTTAGTAACTCTTTTATGTACAGTACATAGGCCTATGTATTGCCTTTAATTTTCCCTTTATAGTTATTCACAAGTCATATTGAAAGTATATGGCTTTACTACATGTATAGATGATAAAATATATAGCACGTGCTGAAAGACTGGGAGAGTTGGATATATTTTAATAATGCCAACATTCGAAGCGAGCTGACTGCAAAGAGGTTTCACAATTTTCCGGCTGAAAGAACTACATATCGAATGTTCTAATACAGAAGTCAACATCAACAGTAGAAAATGCAAGACTTAATATAACTACCTGTAGGATTTGACGTGGATTAAAATCCTTTTCTCTATTTTGCTTTTTCTGCATTGAACCAAGAACCTAATATTGGTTTATGTATGACTTTGTATATATAAACAAATATATATAGTTAATTGTTATTTTTTATACGTTTCTACATATTATAGTTGTTACATTTTATGTTCAGATAAAAATTGAAATCCAATGATACATATTATCATTAGTCCTACTGAGGGCTTAAATCTTGGGAAAATTAAATGAGCAAAAATTACACATAGGTTCGAATTATTGATTCTAATATTTAATAATTTTACTCATATTGTTTAGCTGTTAACTTGTATGCATTCTTTAAGATAGTTAAATTTGCAAAAGATTACTGGGCTACAGAGTTAATGCCATTGCTGAGGTATAGAGGCGTTCGGCATTCTTTCTGACATGGTGATAAAGAAAAGGGTGATGGTATAGTTGTTGGAAAATGTTTCCGTTCATTAATGAGAAATTTGATAGGGCATACGAGAGAAGGACAAGATATTGAAGGTACAGAAACAGGCACTGGGTTGCATTAAGGAAAGTAACATTGAACTAAAATGCCTTTTGAATAAAATGTGACAGTGAAAACAAAAAGGAATAAAATGATTAATGAAGTATATAACATTTTCTATAGCGTAAATCCTTGGACTTAATTTTTTCAATTCTTACTCTCTAAATATAAATGCTTATTTTGTAAGTATTTTTGCTAATTGTTTAATTTTACATTTCTATGCATACAATATTGCATACAATGATACAATTGCATAATATAAAATTTTCACATACATATTATGTATGTGAAAATTTACACATACTTTTTGATTCTATTATAGGCTTTATTAGATTCAATAATTGTGCTAGAATTATTGGAAAATCCACAGTAACTTTCCTTATAAATATTAATATGTTGTATACATAGTAAACTACTTTACACATTAGATTAAACTTATTTTACAATAAGAACAAATTTAATTGGTTAGTTCATAATCATGATAATATGTTTATTTGCAGTAAACGATTTTATTTTACATTCCTTAAAAATAAAATAAACTATTTCTCAAAAAATGTTTGTTTCAATCTAAGAAATGAGATGAAATCAAATAATATATATTATTATAATAATATAATAAATTGTAATTAACTGAAATTCAAAAGAGTAAACCCCAGACTCATGTGATAATTAAATATCTCGAGCGTATTGGCTTAAATTTATAATTGTTTTGGATGTTTCTTTATATTGACAATTAATGTCAAGTTATTAGGTTTCTGTCCTGCTTGACTGTCATTGAGTGATTTCAAGTCTTGAGTTACACATTAGTGTTACTTAAGTGTTACTCAGGTGGTAACTCAACTATGAACTTAACTCCAGTGTTAGTGTCAAGTTCACTCGGTGTTTATTTTACTTATATTTATATAGCGCTAGTTTTAAAAATAATGATGATATTCTATTGGAACTCCGTTGGCCTCTCGCCAGGTATTATATTATTCCGAAACTAATTCTGCCAGTTGAAATTCATTAAGTCTACTTAATTTGTTTTCACTGTCTGCTGCAATATTAGCTGGTTGCCTAAATAAATTTATTGTTTCTTTGAAAAATGGCATCCTGAAGAAAATTTAATTAATTAAAAAAATTTCCGTGTACAATACTCCGCAACTTGAATTGACTTTTTGGTTTACCCCTAAATGTTAGATGTAAACTTTTTAATTTATAAAATAATAATTTTTAACCTAACATTTCATGAGATCTTTTCAAAATTACACGTCTATTTTTTATTGTTGTAATGTAATAAATAAAATAAGCATAATATTATAATGCAATAATTACTTGTTTGGGTTAGAGTTACTCTGGTGTTAACTTGCTGATTTTTCTTGGTATTTATTTTACTCAAAGTTGATTTCAAGTTTGTATTAAAAAATTGAACGTTTGGGTTGAAAAACTCGAAATCACTCATTGGCTTTCTTCATTTCTACTGACTCTGAGAAAATGACGTGTTTTTTAATCAATTTTGTCAGATTTGCAACAATAATATGCTTAATCATGTTCATGTTTACATAATATTTGATTGTGTTTACAGATAAACGTGATTCAGATGCAAGCTGCACCGATCAACAAGTAGACGAAATTGAGACAAAGGTTAAAGAAGATGAGAAACGATTTAAGCGACTTCGAAAAGATTTCAAGTATAGTGTAGGTTCTATTTTTATGTTTTTCTTTAATAAATTGTTAAATCCCTGTAAACAAATCAATGAAAAAATTGAGCACATACTTGCGTGTTTTATTTTATTATGTATTCTTTTATGGAATATCTTTGTAAAGCAATATATATTTGGCAAAAAATGACTATTTGTCCTACAGAAGGTTTCAGTCAAAATGGAACTATTTGACCTATAGAAGGTTTCAGTCAAAATGGAACTATTTGACCTACATAAGATTTCAGACAAAATGGGACTATTTGACCTACATAAGGTTTCAGACAAAATGTAACTGTTTGATCTACATAAATAATGTGAAAGAATGATAGAAATTGTCTGTTAAAAATGTATAAAATTTTATTTAAATATTTTCTCCTATTTTCTAAAGTTGTCTATTATTTGTAAAATTGTTTCATCTAATTGTAAGCTGAAGAGATAGTTATATTGTTATGAGTGGTTTTATTTCTTATTTAACGCTAACTTGTCTCATTTGGGCATCTTATTTTAATCAAAAGCAGCATTTCACTTTTGGGAATATTTAATCTATATATTTGATAAGCAACATCAAGAGCATCACGGTATATTTTGGACGAATTGTTAACATATAGCGGAACGTTTTTTTACATATATAGTATTGATATACATACTTTTATTTCAGAACGTGAGGTACACTGACTTGGAGACACATGTATATAAGGCACTATTGATTTAACACTCCCATCATAATATTTTTTACCAAAAAGAAAATTAATGTATAAAAACACAACTCAGACATAGAAAGCACTACTTTATTTATAGTCAAAGGAAACGTACCCCAGTGCCACCCCCAAGTATGTTGCTATAATATGCTTATCAGCCTATAAGAATCATTAAAATGATGTAAAAATCTGATACAACTATACAAGTCACAAAATATATTTAGTCAGATTACCAGAAATTCATAGATTTTATTTCATCGAGGTGTCAATTATTTGTACTGGTCGGGCCTTAGATTGATTGCTGTGACCGGCCCCGACCGCTACGCCTCTGGATATCTATTATATAAAAAAATTATTTCAACAAATTGTTTTGTTAACAGCTGGCAAGATTGGATGAATTTCGAGTTCAACTTGATGATTACAAGAAATCAACGATAGATGGTGTTCTTCTCTGGGAAATAAAAAATTTTAGTGATGTTCTCCAAGACGCTCGAGATAGAAAATGTTGCAGTATCTATTCGCCTGTTTTCTATACTTCAAAATTTGGGTAAACTATTTTGTCGTATTTTTATTGATTTATTTTTATAGACTTTTCATATTTTTCTATAGGTAGATAATAGATATAGACTTGAGTTCAATGTTGCTGTTTACATTAGGAGCAACGTGTAGAAAAGGAGTTTTTTACTATTAAAATAACACAATACAAAATAATTTTCATCAGGTTGGTTTGGAGATATTAGGAAGTTTTGGCTTGGAAATCTTTTACTAAGTAGATAGTGTATTACGCCTGACTATGGTTACCTCGTAATGTTTACTTCCTGCTTTATTCATATTTCAATTAATCTATTTTTAGGCTTATAGGATAGGATGCCTTGATATACCTGTCAAAGTTTCGATGTAAATGAACTTATTTTCAACTTAGACAGAACATAGATTCAAATTTATTTATTAAAGTATATTGTCTCAATCATTAAAGCATAATAAATAATCATAAACTAATGTTCATTTTGATCAGACAATGATCTGGTTCAATTTAATAAGGCTTCTAATTATTAAATTGAAAATGATATGCTAATTAGTTATTGTTGGCTTAGAAAATTGAAACTTTTCTAGTTTGCTTAACATGTTGCTTTTCCTTTACTTATGATAGTTTTTTTTCAAATCTAACAGTAACTTTTAAATAGAATAATTGTCTGACAATAACTTATACTTTTTTTAATGTTAGAAACGTACACTAATTATATATTTATTGATATAATTAATATACATTATAATAAATATTTTAATATATAGTTATATATAAATATATTTATAAATCAAATGGGCCTCAAAATAAATATCGAATGCAACCTAAAATGTCGAATGCGCTCCATTTATATATATATATATGTCTATTGGACCCCAAAAGTATCGAATAGGTTCCGTTTTTCGTGGGGTTCAATCGAAAGGTATCCACCATTTTGGGTCGCATTCTATAATATTTTGGGGCCATTCGATTAGTAAAACTATATACATATATATATTTAATATAATTTAATAATAATTTATAGGTATATTTTATATATAGTTTTATATATATCTTTTTATATTTTGCCCAAAAAACTAGTTAGTTATTTATTAGAAACAATTAATTTTGTAAAATTCATAATACGAAAACATGAGAAATTTTTTTATATAAAAAACGTTAAAATGAGCAATTTTGGACACATTATGGTGTCATTGACGTTAAACCAGATTTCCGGTTAAAATATTCACCCAATTTTAAAAGATTATTGTTTTTATAATAATTTCATTGGTACGTGTTATACGTACACTATACATAAATAATAATAATTAATATATTCTTACCAAGCAAAAATCAGAATAATCGTAGATTTGCAACATATGTATATACATTTATGTATAATATGATGAAATCTGTACATCGCGCTGTTTGTTTATTTAATTCGATCATTACCAAGTTTAAACTTGTGGTATAGTGATCAGAGACATAGTAGGCTATCATGCTTATTGTATTTAGCACGACTATAATAATTATATTATAATAAATTATGTGAATTTGATAACACGAGAAGCAAATATGTGTCAAGAATAAATTAATATAGTTGTTATGATCATTATGTATATAGTTGTTATAGACATAATTTGACAGCTTTTAATAAATATTATATTGTATATAAAACCTACATCATACATAATGGACAGAGAAAAAATAGTCATCATTATAATATATTAAATTTATTAATTATAATTTTAATGTGGGGTGTTGAACAACCCAACCGTACGACACCAATGGTACTGTGTAAACTAACGCACCAATCAATAATACTTTCATAATAATATGCGCAATTTGTTATAAAAGTACCGAAAATATATTTAAAAACACGAAACAAGATGTAAAATGTTAAATTATGACGTCACTGGTACCAACTCACGTGATGATTTGTTTTGTTGAGGTAAAACATATTCTATATTTAGCCAGTGTTTTAAAATGTCATCTGCATTTTATGCATACATTTTTTAATATTGACGATGAAATAAAATGTGTACATTTTTAAGCCCCATTTTTATTTATACGATTTTTGTCTGTCCTTTTGCTTTGTTTATTTTGATGCTGTATTAAAATATTAAATTATTCTCGGTTAACAGCTACAAGCTGAGGATGCGACTCTACCCAAATGGCGACTCACGAGCATGGGGAACTTTTATAAGTGCATATATGGTGATTATGAAGGGCCAGTACGATGGACTTCTCAAATGGCCTTTTGATTTGAAAACAACCGTTTTTGTGATCGATCACACGTTTGATCAAAACGTCATTGACGTGTTTGAGGTGTGTTTCTTTGTTGATATCTACTGTAGCTAGATTATGTTAGTTGGAGTAACATGTATTGTCATATATATGGACATATTGACATGATGTCTTATAGAATCTATTATTATTTTAATAAAATCAAATTACGTTTATGTGGAGCAATACTTACAATACCAAATGTTCGGATTACGCATTGTAAATGTTTGCAGGTAGCTAACTATTTTAAATAACGACCTTACCTTACGCTTAAAGTTATTTTCACTCAATGTGTATTATTCACATTGTAATTCAAGTAAAAATTTTATGATATTTGTGCACATTATTCTAGCACATAATCACAGGTTAGTATATAAGAAAATCCATAGATATTGTTAATTTCAGAGAACGGCATTGCTTGTAATATTTTTCAAATTGCCAGTTCATAGTGTGTTTTAAAAGTTTAAATACCTAACTGCCGAATTTAAATAAAAAAATTTGGTTGGTTTTGTGTATTTATTATGTTTTTATGCATGTTTATTTATTTTATTAGTTAATATAAACTGGGATAAACTGAACCAACGACAAAATAAAATATTATAAAAATTAAAAAGTCAATAAATAAATAAAGAATAATAATATATAATTTGTAAGCGGCTTTCGACTAATATTTAGTTGTCTTTTTCAACCGATTTAGTAAAATTACGAAAATTCTAAATTAAAACAATTTTAAATGCAAGAAATTTAAATACATTAAAAAATTAACATAAATATATAAAAACATTGGTTAATAAAGTCTGAAATAATCAATATACAGGGTGGTCCAAAAGTAACCTGAATTATAATCTGATTTATAAAAAAATGGACATCGTTTTACAATATTTGTATTTATTGTTATAATACATTTGAATAATTTGAACAATCACTGTGTGGCAATTCTGGCATAGACAACCATTATTCATGAATATTATGTAAAGTTTTTAGGTGGTATTTATGGAGATATATATTACATAATATGTATTTAATTAAATAGAATATGTTATATTATATTAGTATATTTTATATTCTATTTGATTAAATATTATTATATATATATACAGTAGACGACTTATTGATACTTCGTTTGAATTATTCTTTAAGTTAATTAGAAAACTAATATTTTTAAAAGTTTACAATCGTGCAAGTTGTATTCAAATTTATATTATTTTGTTTTGAATTCGGATAATTTTATATAAATACTTTTCACACAAGTTTTCCTATCCCGTTTAAAATTAAAAAAAAATTGCAATATCTCCACTAAATAACAAGTGAATTATATTACCAATACATTAAAGGGGAAATTGGTTGTCATTTAAAAAAGACTATTTCGAAGATTGCTATACTTATAATAAATCAATGATAAACTGCAACGTGTGGCTTAGCATAAAAAAATTGAATTATTACGCATTTATACCAAACATTTTATATTTTTATATCAAATCTATTTACAGTTTTGCATCTTCAAAATTCTTGATATCATGTTAAATATATAAATTACATGTTGACATATTATAATTACAATTTTCGGCTTGGTATCCGGCCAATATTTAAACTTTTAATTAATGGGTATATTAATACTCACATCTCAACATGTCTATATTAGTGTTTCGTATGATATTGATAATAAATGTCATTTTCAAATATTTGGCTTATTTATTACATTTATATACATATATTATTAATTCCATACTTGTTCACTTGATTAATTAATTTATTTATGATTTAGACTATTCATTTAATTTAAATGATGACATCATTATTTTAACGCATATAAAATATGTGCAAAATGAGTAAATTTATTACATTTTAATTATTATGCAAGCGTTTTGTTTCATAGTAAAAACATATATTATTAAATAAATACATATATTATATATTTAAACATGCAAATAGAGCTAATGATCAACTTGAATCTGAAAATGAGATTCATAATATTGATGGATTTTTCTAGTGCTGCATCTCTATCAAAATAAAGTTGCATATGTTTCCATATTAATTGCTCTGCAAACTTGATGAACATCATATAATATATAACCTAGTCGTTTCATAACATTAACTTTCAGGTTCTTAAGGATTTTACTGTTTTTTATTAATGTAACAAGATATGAATTTTAACCACAGTAACCAATGATGATGGCATACTTTCGAAATAACGCTACTTGTTTGAATATTGAGTTAAATTACTTAGTCAGTTTTAAAGGTCAAATATTTTTTAACACTTTTTTTTAAATATCAACCACAGAATTTAGTTTTTCAATAACGTAAAAATATAGTTGAATTAAATTAGCAAAAAAATAATCTCATTGAAATAAATACATGAAATCAGTGATTATTCATCACGGCACATTTATGATATTTAAAGCATTTTTTTAAATGATTGCTGTAATTATTAAAGTTACGTAATCAATTTATTGATATCTATTTAGTAGCTTGTATCGTTTTAGAAAGGGATTGCATTTGACTATACTTAATGAGTTATTTGAATTTAAAAAATTTGGAAGATTGTTTGAAATAAGGCAATTTTAACAAATATTTTATCAGTTTCAATATCAATACTCGAATTCGACGGCGGCCTATGGATTCTTATGCATGTAACACTATATTTTTATCTATAACAATAGAATATTCTCTACGTATTGTTGATTATTATTCAATTGTTATTATTTTATTGCAGGCACCGGCAGACAACTTAGTGAGTGTTTATATTATTTATCTATTATTTATATAAAAAACAATCGTACTAAAAAATACATGTTATGAGCATAACATAAGCATACCTGGGCTAAAGTCACGAATTTTGAAATGTTCAAATTTTGAAGTTTTTTCCATAGAACTTTTCAAATTTATGGAATTTTCCCTGGGGCCTATTTATTATACTGATCGTTTTACAGTATAAATAATGTTGAACTACATAATTACTTATTACAATTGCTTCATACATGAATATAGTTTTTATTATCTATAACTAACCTGATGTAATTACCCGGGGTCAGACTATTTATTATTTGTAAGAATAACTTTGTACATACAATATATATGAGCAAACAAGTATTTGCAAATAATTGAAGAATATTCATTAATTTGACTCGTAACAACTCTATATCAGACACATTTGCGTGGCTTTCTATCGTTACTATGTTAGAACATAATACAACCTCGTTTACGTACTATATGGAATACGTATATAATGCGGCCTATAGACCTACAATTATTAACACAAGCATTTAATTTCATTATGTAAATGAGAATAGTTTTATGGAGGCTTTTTAGTGACATTTTTTACCCTGATTTGGAAAACATCCTGTTGATTGATGTATTTTACTTTCATTTTACCATTTGAATGTAGGCATTACGAGTTTCATAAAAAGCTTTCTTAAATTAAAGGAACACAGACTCAAGGAGATGTAATTTTTAAACCGTTTTGTTTAAGTATTTTAAGAACAACTAATGTATTGGGGGGTTGGGAAAGTGTAAATTTCTTCTTAGATGACAAATGGTTAGAACTTTCGAAACTCAAAAAATCAAAATAATATTATTTTACAGACATACCTTTCGCTACTATATTATTCCAAAATTGTATCGATGAGCAACACACATACAATGTAGAACACTAGGTCTATTCATTTATTATAAACATAAAAATAATCTGATTAATTGGCTGTTTTGCCGTCTTTATTTAAAGTTTTTCGTCATTATCTTACGTATATAATATACGGTGGTTGGACAGTTTCTAACCCTTCATGTGACCCAGCCGAACTGTTCCTCATTCTGATTTTTCAATTACTATTCAATATTTGAAAGGAACAATGGTTCCACAAAAATAAGATATATATACATATATGTTTACATGTTATTTGACTTTCAGGAGCAAAACAAAAAATGAACTCCCTCTATGTTGCAGTAAACTTATTACACATATTGTGTCTTCAACAATATTGATGTCGATTACAAATATAACATCTTTGTTTGTGTATTTTCGTTTAGGCAACGTTCAACAAAGTATAATTTATAAGTCTACTCTGGCTAAACCGGATCTGGCAATACCGGACTGATTTTCAATCCCCAACTTTTCTTCCTATTCTTTATATATGTTTAAATATTGAGTAAATCATAATCGGCTAAACGGGACTTCGGACGAGTTGTTGTGTCAAATATTACATTGATTTACTATATATTTTCCATTATCTAAACCGGCCAGTACCGGTCTATATGGTGCCGGTCTGTACTCTCAATCTTTGAGAGACAGGGAGATATAAATTGCCGCAAAATTAACAGTTAACCTGCAATTGAAAATAACACCTTCACAAAGTTTCTTGATTTACTTCGATAACTTCAGCAACGATTGACTGAAAACTGCCTGTTGCCAAATATAAGTGGAATCCAATACACGTGAAGTTTTGGAGATACAGATAAATTGCGAAAAGTTGGTATACTTGTGTCGCTCAAAAAGGTATAATTGCTTTATGCTATAATATTCGAGTGGTTGAGATTTGTCTCTAAAAACACGTTCAACACGATTTATATTGCGAATATACATTGTAGAGTAATATATTCATATTCAGCGAAGCTAGCAAGAAAATAGGAATTCCTTTTATAACTATTACATTTTAATAATCTATTGATTTTTGTTTTGGAAGGTGATCCGACATAGGAACTCCTAGGTAATTATTTAAATATACATTGTATATATCGAAAGGTATGAGCTCCTCTAAATCGAAGATTTCCTAGGTAGGAGTTCCTTTTAGAACTACGGCTCATTGATTAAATAAAACTTTGTAATTGGCGGAAAAGATTATGCTAATATTCTAGCAATCGGCTAAACTGGACATTTTTTGCTGTATTTTGCTTGTCAGGTTTATCCTGATTAGACTATGTAAATGTAATAGTGAATTATCGTTTATAGTTTCGACAACTTTTAAAGTTGTGGAAAGTTCCGGAGATAGTTGTAAGTTAATACAAAAACATGGCCTTGTCTTATTTTAGATTGAAGTTAGTAGTGTCATCACAATAATTTAATATGTCTGGAAATCGTTCTGAAAAGGAATTAAGGATAAAGATACCGCTTCTATAAAACAACGAAACTCTGCTCACTTCCTGTTGATTTTTTACCTGCGCCGAGAGTTTAGCCTTTTTATAGGTGGCTACAACTCATGGCATATACATGGAGGAAACGCTGAATTTCTAACTTTAGTCCGCAACGCAAAACTATCTCAACATCAGAAAGACAGTGAACCGAGAATAATGCCTGGTTTCCTCATGTCGGATCTAGATCCCCTCGGATTTTGTTTGGCTTAACTAAGTTGCGTCAAATAATTTGGAAAGGGCTTAAAAAACAGTATTTCGTTGCATTTTCCATAACCAGAACGGCACGTATACGCAATACAATACTTTTTCCAGGCATCTTGAAAATTAATTAATATATTATAAAAACATCAAGTTTGATAAAAGTGATTTCTATGATTTGTATCCCGGAAAAACTGACATGAATTAGCACTATCAAAAATCACAAAATGAGAAGCACATTTATTAGGTCATAAGTTAGTATTAACCAAATTTTATTGGTATATTGTATTAGCTCTTCGTACATGGACGGGGGTATGGCAATTTTTTTTCAAAAAAATTAAGTTTTTGATTGAACTATATAATGGTAAATTATATACACATAACTTGAATAATGAAATTATTTATTAAAATAACCAGCAATTTATAATAATACTCATAACATTTATACTGCTTATAGCTTATTTATGTAAGTGATATCATTTAAAAATGATATATTAAAAATAGATCTTGTGATCTGGAATCAGATGCAAAAAGAAGCAAGTCAATTGGGTTGCATTGAACAAGAGTTATAGCATACATGGTTATTTTCCTATAGTTTTCCTAACCGAGTTTATGACGCATTCTGCCATTCAGGTCATAAAAATGATACTATTCGATTAGTTTTTTTGAAAATAAAAATAGTTCGAGAAGTCTTTAGAAGGTATCTGTGTACCGCATTTCAGCTTAATCTGATGATAGGAAGTTTTTTTTCGAGGGGGAAGGTAAAATACCCTCCTCCGCGTAGCAAACCCTACAAAATAACTTATAATGAAGTAATAATATATATTTATTTTTTATTTTGATATTGGTAATATCAATACATAGTAAATTTAAATTAGGTATTTATATTTTAATCAACATTTTATTTGTAACTCTTTATATCACACCACATTAATCTTCTATAACATATATTTATTATTGAAAAAATCAAGTTTTTCGTATGTTTGTTGGTTTGTTTGTTTGTATGTTGGCATTATATCCACTATAACATCGAAGACTGTTTAATATATTTTCTATAATATTTTAATGTTCTTTGGTAAAACCATTGAGATATAAATAGTAACTATGCACGTTTATATTATTTCTTCTCTATAGTGATGTGAATCTATTTTTAGCTCTTTGGGTAAACCATTGGCCTATATATAAGTAACTGATTGATTAAAGCTTGATTATTGCGTGTATGTATTGTAAGAAAGTCTTACAAATTAATACCTACTAAGTATTAATTTGTAAGACTTTCTATTGTAATGAATTATATTGTGTATTGAACTATAGCTATACATACAGCCTTCATATAATCTGTATAAAAAACACAATGATTCATTTAATTTTATTATGCAGTGAATTATAAACTGTAAAATATATAATATTAAAATGTTTTATTTGTAATTGTTTTGCTAAACCGAATTCGCTAGATATGTTGTACATAAAACGTATACCTTGTGATTGACATACAAGTCGTTTATGAAATCAATTTCATATGAAATAAAGTAGATTGATATGCAACCTTTAATGGTCAGGTATATTTAGTGCAAAAGCCAAGTATATTTACTGCATAAGCTAAACGATCGATTTACTGCACAAGCCAAAACTTTTTAACGAAAAAAGATAAAGTGGTGCCCGAGCCAAACTTAAGTTC